>JAOEHY010022496.1:12340-29540 GCA_025447955.1 Psilopsiagon aurifrons
TCTGGGGATAAGACAGAGTGATACAGGTATTCTAGTTTTCATAGGTTGATTTGGGAAGTTTTAGTTCCTCATTAGTACACCGTATCTGTTACTTCCAGGGTCTTAAATTTTAGGTCATATCCATTTCATTTGGCAGAAATTTTCAGCTACTAAAATCTGAAAGAGTAAGGTTCCAACTTCCCTTCTACTTCCGGGTTCCTAACTCCCTCACTCCAAAATCTGGATTTTAAAAACATCCTGTTTACACAGAATTTTGAAGAAACTAAAGACTTTTCAAATCAAGTGAAATAAATGGTGTGGATTTGGGATAAAAAAAGCCCAGATCTTTCTTGACAATTTAATACTAAAAGACTTCATATGAAATTATTGCAAGTCTGTATTGGTGTTTCTTCTGGTATCACACAGATATTTAAGTTTGGAATAAGTACGGTAAGTGCACAAATACCTACTGCTCTGCTGCTCTGGAAAAGGGACTGATGGAAAAGGTGGCTATAGAATAGACATACAAATGTGTATAAATACTCTCTAGCCGCACCATAACTACCATCCGCTGAAGTATAGGCCTATATAATAATTTATGTAAGATTACTTTTGTTTCACTCCCTCCTCTTCAACTCTTCTGCTTTTCAACCTTCTGTTGCTTTTAGGGTTGTTTTTTGTTGCGCTTTTTTTTAAGCCATTGTAGAGCTAGAAAGTAGAATTATCCTTATCTTACAAATGAAGAAACTAGATCAGAGAAACTGAAAACCCAAGACACAGAGAAAACATTTTTTAGAATTAATAATAAAGAAGTACATGGCTCCCAGCCCTAAGCTCAACATGCTGTAAAGTGAATATTTTCATCAAGGATCTGAAAGTAAATAGAAAATTACTGATAATAAATCTTACAGATGACTGATCCAATGAGAATAAAACACTCAGGCAGCATGATACAAGTCCACTTAGTATTCTTTTTTCTTCAAACAAAATTCTATACCCAAAGCAAAGCACAGATTTATACATGAAACAGTAATCGAAGCTATAGCTACAGAATGTATGTGAATGTGAGGAGAGGAATGGGGCAGCACACTACAAATCAATAAGTAAAAGAGCCCTGGGGGTTTGTGGGTTTTTTTATAGCAAAAGAAGATTCTAGTGTGATAGACTGATGCTATCTTTGGGAATATAAGAAGGAAGCAGTTCGCAGGAAAAGGGGGATGACATCGCCCCTACTAAGAACATTGTCACCCATTCTGAGGTTTTTATTTTAAAAGATTATACGCATGAGTAAAGGATAAACAAAAAAAAAAAAAAAAAAAAACAAACCCATAGCAACTCAGGAAAATGACAAGAGAAGAAACACTAAGAAAAATCGCTCCTATTTTCAAATGTTGCCAGTGTAGACAGCTAAGTTATACCTCTAGGTCTCTCTTTACTGTCAATGCTAATATCTACTATATTTTAGCATACATATTTAACAAAAGTAGTCCTATTCTCTAGACTTTGGAGCCCAAGCCTCCTGACGCTTCACAAAAGGAAGATTGAGACATGACTTAAATATAAAAATACTCTTCTGATCACAAGAACTCATTTAGCAAGGAAAAGTCATAAAAACAAAATCAAGGCACCTATAAGCTAGAGTGGGACACATTCGAATTAGATGTAAATCATAATTTTGCTCTTTTTTAAAAAAAAGTAATGATGCTACTTTAACCTAATGATGATCGTTTAACCTAATGTCTAGTGCATGATGGTGATATAACCCCACTAAGAAGTAGATTTAGTAGCTTAAAATTTAAGTAAGGAATTATTTCACAAAACATACCCTTAACTAACAAAGGGGAACTTTGAAGATGCTATATTATTACAATTTCAGTAGACACAGGTTATCTTTTAAACTGCCAATAAAGTAAACTGAAGTTTATGTTCTATTCTAGGACCAAGAGATGCCTTGTTTTAAATTTTCTCATGCATTAATAATTATACGTAAGTTGCTATGTAGAACTAGTGAATGGTACAGCTACCTGAATCTACTAGTAGCAGTTACTGGGGAATATAGACCCTCATAGAGCAAGAATTAAACTGGCAGCGCAAAACTAAGTGCTAGCATATGAGACCACTCATCATATTTGGCCCTTTAGAATTTCTATTTCTTAGATTGGTAGAAGCCCCTTTTCTGACAAGGAAGGAATAATTCTTATTTTATGCAAGTTTTCTATTACTATGCAATTACTTTATATTGTAGCTACGTTTTTCCTGACCAAATTTTTCCTTCCCTCGTATATTAAGTCCAGGCACTGGGATGTATTCAGGTCAGCTTCCGGCATTTCATGTCCTAAACAGAAGCAGATGATCACAATCTTGTGAATGTGTACTGCTGTTACTCACTTTAATCACCTACACAACAATCAGAACAATCTGTCCCTTCATCTTGTCCTGCACAATTTGTTTAGGATGGGAGTTCAACTGCTTTCCAGTGTGGCATTACATCAACAGTTCTGCAAGAAATTGTACTTCTCTCAGAATCTCTGTGAGATACTACCTTTTCATTACAGCAACACAAACCACTAATACCATTGAAATGAAATGTGCTAAATTGCATAATAAAGTGGATATTAGTTTTGCTTAAGATTTCCTCTGAATGCATGCTACAACTAATCCAGTTTTACCAATGTCTTTCACATGGATTTTGAGTTGCTTATTGCAACTGTATCTGAGGCTTATTTTATTCAGCTGGTGAGTAAATTTTTTCATATAAAATTAGCCACAGTTCTGGAAATAAGGAGAAAAAATAATAGACTAAATTTCTACCATATTTCAAGAGGACTTAGGAAGGAGGGAATTCAGGGTTTAAACTGAAGGCCACTAGAGAAGCCCATATGCCTTTAAAAGTAAGAATTTCTAGTAACAGAAACAATGCAACAGTCTACTGTTACTACTATGCAAAGAATGTAAGACAAAATAATTACGCTGTTGCTATTCCATGAATATTCACATTTACATGTTCTTCCTCTCACTGAAGCAGGAAAAGATAAAAAGGATTTACACAAAATCTAGCCCTTTCCTTTAAGATGATTTGAGAAAAAGAATGGAAAAAAAAACCCAACCCAAAACCATTATATTTAAATATAAGGCACGATTATAAAGATAGTAACTGGTTAGACCACAAGTGTAAATGATGGGAAAAAGTGGTTCAAATCTGCATCTTAAATTGTTTTTTTTAACCAATCTGTTACAAAGAATCAATGGATGCAGAGAAATATCATGGAATGAACAACAGAGAACACAGAATGAATTTGTAACAAGCATTTTCAGTATCTAGTTATTTGATTTTCAGACAACAGTACATATTCATTGTATCTTTTAAGTCGTGCAGTTCAGTTCATAGTGGAACTTACATGCATTTGCCTATTATTAAATGCCTCACAATGTCTGTAAAAAGGACACTGTCATGGGAAAGCAAAGAAATTAAACTAACAGAGAGCTCAAAACACTGGCAACTGGCAACTTAATAAGCCTCCTATGCAAAAACAAAATAAAATGCTGAAACCTTTAAAGCCTAACACAGTTATGATAACATGGTGATTACTTCCTGTTACTGTTTGCTTTTTGCTATTGTTTTGTTTTTTGTTTGGTTGTTGTTGTTTTGGTTTGGTTGGTTAGTTTGGGGGTTTTACTTATGTTTGTTTCAAAGAAGAAAACCCATTTAAATCCCAGTCTTATAAATACTTGTGGAGAAGGATAGCTTCGCACAAATGATTAGGTCTTCTGAAATCTTCTGGACCCACTAACATTCCTAACTGTTTGCAAAATCAGACTGCATATCCTGTAGGAACCACTTCCCAAATGTAAAATCCAGTAGCCGTAATTTTAATGTTTGCCATCTCTCAGCAAACTGAGCTTTATCTAAAAATACCAGGCTATTATGCACTTTCCACTAGAGAAGAGGTTTTTCTATTACTTATTTCTCTGATTAGTCTAAAGTTAGGTGATGGGAAGCTGTCTTCTCCAGTTGCAACCGCATCTATATTACATGAGGAACAACCCACCAAATAGCAGCCTGTTTATCAAATTGAAAGGCAGAGTTAAGAAGCATGTCCTCCTGCAGTAACCAAATACCAGACTGCAGGACAAGCACCACAGCACATCATCTCTTTCACAGTAAACTTTGCCAGTATAAAAAGTTTCACAGATAAGTAAATGAGATCACAGGAGTTAAGAATGAGAAACATTTCTAAGAAAATGACCCAAACTTGAAACTTTACAAATTAGAGTACATTAATATTAAATAAAAATTCCAAAGAAACACTTGAATTGTGATATAAAGACACTGATATAGTAAGATATATATTATCTCTTATATAAGATGTACTTTACATTCGATATAAAGATATTTGTTATATTAGTAGGTTACAGTAGCATAAAGGAAGCAGCCATGCTCAGCTCTAGATAGAAGAAGGTCAATGAGAGGTAACATACAATCAGCACAATAGTAATCGTTTAAAATATTAAATTAGAGTTTTAAGAGTCTCTGTTCTGTGGCCTTATGTAGAACAATAATTATGTTAAATTTCTGTTCGGCTATTGACAGAAGACACAGGAGTGAAAAAAGCTAAACTTTCTACATCAAAATATCAATGTCAGTTTGAAGTCTTATTAGCAGTGGAAAAGTAATTTTTTGTCTTGAATACTGAAAAACATGAGTCAGTTCAAACTTTCAATACATTTTTAACAAGTTCTCAGTCAGTTAAAGAAGCTTTTTTACTTCAAATATTTTTTAACATAACAAGTGAAAATCCAATTGGAAAAGTTTTGTCTTAGGTTATTCTCTTCCTGTCAGGTTTTTACCATCCTGCTCTTCTTCTGAGACTTTTCTTATGCATACCATCTGAACACATACACAGCAGAGAGTAAAAAGTTTAAAGAAATGAATTTTCTACACTGGGCCTCAAAATAGTCCCTTTGGTAGTGATGAAAATGACATGTCCACATAAGCTCAAATGAAGGTATAAAGGTATTAAAAGAGCTTAACCAAACTTAAGAGACTTCAGAGAAGCTTTTAAGGGTAGGCCACCTCTTCATCTATCGTTACCAACGTTAAGGACCTTGCTGAATCTTAGCATCTGGGTTTTTCTTTTAGTCAGTCAACAGAAACTGCCTAACAGGAACTCTGCCCATTTTTTATGCAGGCTGAGTTATGAGTTTTTGTTTTATTACTGTGAGGAAGTTAATAAAAGAGGTTTCTATCAGATTCTCAGAATTTATGAAACAAATGGTTAAGTAAAACGTATTTATTTTATGCTAAATTCTACAGCAGCTACATATATATGAATACTGGATAAGTATCTACACAGTTAAAAATGCAGAATTTGTAAGACGTATTTTATACAGGATCTTCAGAACTCTCATATAATCCTCCACTGTACAGTACAGCCAAAGGACTGGCATTTGTAACTAGTATCAATATGTTTTGATACCCTTTCATACTCTTGTCCTATTTCCCAAGCAAACTCAGTGGTAGAGTGGCATGCAGTATAATCAGTGCTATAAAAATGTATAATTATCTTATTACCATGGATGTGTACACAGGAATTAGATGGCTGGAAAAAAAGGAGAAAATTAAAATAACAAGCACAAGGAAACAAAAATAATCTTGAGGATGACTTAGTTTATTTCTATTATCAAAATAGCTATGAAGCAAGAAGCCAAGTATCCCTGCATAAGGATCATCTGGATGCAAGTTTTGAAGTATTCCTCCTTATGTCTTTCAAAATAGCTCCCTCTGCAGGCGCATTTACACTGACATAGGAGTGGGGCTATTTCTTCCCCGCTGCGGGTTTTTTTTTCCACTTTAGATTTACACTTCTCAAATCAACACAAGAGGTCTCATTAATGAGGATGAGAATACAAACTTGACAAAAAAGAAACCGCTCATGCCTTTTAAACCTGAAAGTAAATTTTACTGCAAGTAAAAAACAATTTCCTGAGAGTGCCAACAAATCTGCTGTGCTCAAGGCTAGACAAATACTTATACTATGTACACAGATCATTACCAGCCACATTCCTAGTTCAAGTCTAAACTGACACTACAGAATAATAATATATACACTTAACAATAATGGTGCATCTGGATGTTTACTATATTTCCACTATTAGTGGTCTTTAAGATCAGAAGTAATTTTGCTCTTGTTCACCCTACTTCCCTTGGTAAAAATGCTCACTTCAATTCTCACTTTATTTGCTACTTAATCTCTCAAAAATACACAGTCACTTCATATTACACTTCCTATTTCAGAAAAAAAGAAAGCAATACCAATGGCCTCTAATTAATTTTAGTAAAGGGCTCTCACAGAAAAGCTGTTACGCAAACCTAGATTATTTCAATGATTAAATGAATATAAAATGGGCATGATATTTAAAAAACATGTCATCGAAGAGATATTGTTCTATTCTTACAGTATCCTTCTAAAACATTCTTTCCGCAGGAGACTCTTAAAAGCTTTCTATAAACTACAGGCTTTATCTCTTTTGTTCAGTAACTCTTCCAACTTCCCAGAAACATCACCAAAATCTGATTTGGTAAATCAGTCCTTCTGATAGTTAAGGATTACCAGTGGAAGATAACAGTGGCTGGATACCCAAGCACTGAAGGAAACTGCTAATTTAGAATAAAATATTCACTGCATATTGCAAATGAAAACATAGTTTCATTTTTATTATTTCCATAAAGTAAAACATTACTGTAAATTTTTCAACAGTGATAAGAAAAGCAAGAGATCAAATCAGTTCTCGCAAAACTGTGTTCTCAGGGGAAAGGATGAATTACAAGATCCTTACCAAATCAAGGATAAACTTCAGTATGCTGTTTGATAGCATGTGAAAGAGTGCAATTGACAGAATAAGATCACTATGAGACAAAGAGACTAGACAGAGTAATATGTGATCAATTCAATGTAACTTATTTGCCCTATTTGTATTCTTTGCTAGGACCCACCCTTTGTACAGGTAACATCTGAGTTATAATTGAATGTGAAAACAATGCCATCAGACTTGATAGTAAGCAAATCAGTTCTTCAAATACAACTTTTACATATTTCATTAAGTAAAATTAAGCGTATTTGCTTCATACCTTTCCTTTCAGTTTTAGTTCTGTAGAATACAGAATTTAGGAATGTTTAGCTGAATGAATGTATGCCAATGATAGAAATAGCGAAGTCCTTCACACTCTTTTACTGCAGACTTAACCTTCATAAAAACTGAATTACTTGTAACTCTACAAGGAACTGAAGAGTGTGTTTTCAACAAAGAAAACTTACAAAACAAAAAAAACCCCTTAAATATGATTAAATCATTCATACGTGAAATGTGTGTTCAGCTGTTATAAATACAGATAAACAAATGGTGTATTTCCCTTTGTCTTCTTTGTTATCTATCATCTGATTTATCTTTCTTTACCCCTTTTTTTTTTGGTTGGTTTTGTTATTGATTTTTTTTTTTTTTTTCTCAGTAGTGTGTTTTCAAAACAGTATCTATCTCCTTGGGTTTTGGTAAGTACTGTTATGTGCAGGCAGCATGGCGTTTTACTGAAAGCAATGGTTTGGAAACAAATAGCAAAGTTTTATTGTAACACTGAAAAGTAATTGATAAACCATTTGAATCAAACCAGAAAATCACTCTGGTTTGGTTTCATGCAGCAGCTGGCTTACCTGTCCATTTATATTATTTCATTACATCCCTATGCTATTTAGGAATTCTGAACTTGAGTAGATAAACAAATAAGGCAAGCAGACACAGAAGACTGCAGACAAGAATTAGCTGGAACTAGCAAAAGCACAAGCAACCAAAAGCTGCACTGCCTGAAGATTTTCCTCCCACTTCACATTCTTTGATAGAAGCTTCTAGAGGAAGAAAACTCCCAGATGTAAAAATACCAAATGACACATTTTTTCTTAGTCCTATGCTTGGTACACAACAGCAGAGAAAATGGAAAACAACAAAGAAATTAGACTAATAGAAGCCAAATCTGGGCACGAATTTAGTGCTTTTGAATGCTTCTGAATGAGATTTATTTGTCTGTTTTTCTAAATCTCCTACCCAATTTTCATTTTTCTTAGCTGTTCTTTCATTAGCATATTCACCTCAGCTTATTATCCTTCTCTATTTCCTATTTCTTTCCACTAGATTGTCCTAAGAATACCTTTTCTTGAAATAAATTATAATCCATTACTTCTCCCACTACCATATTCTTTATGTGCCTTTCTATCCTTCTTTCAGTATCCTGTGACTGCCAGTCAAATTAAGATTTTAGGAGAAAGACTGCTTATTGCTCTGTGTTTGCGCACTCTTCAACAGGGACAGGCATTATTCTTCTAGTCCCATAGGAAAAAAACCTAATTAATCCTCAGGGGAGGTGCTGCTTAAAGAGAGAACAAATACCTTCCCTGAGTCCACCAAGGTTAGTCATATTTTATATCACATATTCAGTCTGCATATTAGTGTTAAAAACCAAACAAAACAAAACTGAAACAACAAAAATCAAGCGAACTGAAAGACAAACGCCAAGAACGATCCGTTCTCATTCAAATTTAACAGGAAAAAAACAGTCTCTATTTTTTTCAAAGATTCCCAAATTACTTCTATAGTGGCTATGAAACATGACATCGGTAGTCATCCTTGAGAAATTTGTGGGTCAATAGCTTATGTAGGATACAAACACAAAGCAGAACAAAAAAATAGTGGTAGCAGTCTTTGGAAAACAGATCACAGAAATGATACATCTCTTACAAAATTATCAAGGAAATAAACATTCAAAAAAGTCTGTGTTCATCAAATTCCTAAGCAAACACAAATGACAGAATTGCACTTGCAAATTTTACGAAAAAATATGTAAACGCAGAATTTGCAGCTAGAGAGTTTAGCATCTGTGAGAAATAGCAATATGTATTCCTGCCTATAGCTAGGATGTATTCTGTGTGAATCTTGCATCTGTTAGAAGCCAGGCTCAATTTTCAGACATTATCAATGGAAATCTGTGTATCTACCACCAAAATACTGCATGGCAAATAATACTAATAGCATTAGTAATAGTAGCAACAGTAATAGTGAACTTCAGTAGATTTTAAGTAGGCTTTATTTAAATCAAGAAAACATTCTGTAACTATTTTCTGTTAGGTCAGGATTTTACCCACAATGACACTCAGAAATTTTTAAGAGATTAGTAAAGTATCTGACGCACTAGGACACTCAATGAAGATCTGTTTGTGTGAAATATTCCAGAAGTGAAACAAAACCCCACAAACAAAAAAGCAGTATCAGTTTTAGATGTTACTCTAATCCTGCAATTCTTTCATGTCACAACACAGAAAGTCCTGTAGATTGAAAGGGCTAGTTTTCAGTTTCTAAATGAATAATTTGATCACCTTAATACATTGTATCATTTCTTCTCTTCAATTAATCACAAGATTAAAATATTCATATATATAAAAACTGTTATAAACAATAAAAACTGCTGTGACTAAGTACATTGTCTAAAGCTGAGCAAAATAATAAGAACTCGAGTCAAATTCCAAAGCCACACTTTAAAGTTCAAAGATTTTGTGCAATAAAAATGAAATACAAATATGAAGATGAGGTGTAAATTCAACATTTCTTCTTCATAGTGCCTTATGTCTATATTTTAAGGAAGGAGGAGAAACATTTTCTCCACAACTCAATATACATCCACTTTAATCTGAAGTGGAATTTAAAGTTTAATTGCTGACTTATTTGAATGGGCATATTTCATATGAATTTTATATAAGAAAATTGGAGGTAGTCTTTTTAATAAAACAGAAATCCTCAGCAATTGATCGCACTTTCATAAAGAATTTATAGAAGGTGTAAAGACTCTGTTGATGCTATGCGCTGTCTCTGAGGGGGAGAAACAGACAAAATTGCCTTTTATGTGAATGATGGTGGCAACAGAATAGATGACTGTACATAATGATGAACTGTTGCAATAAGAAATCTGGTGGGACATCCCTCCATTAGGAAAAATCATTTTGCCGAATATCACCAGCAGGTATTCTTCATGGATTCAAGGGATCGGACCAACACTTGTCTAAATAAATTTGTGACTGATAATGTAATTATGAAGTATATTATGGTTTTAGTTCAGCATTCTGATAAAGCAAGAGAGTCAACAAACCTGCATTCCTTAATATATCTTCTGATACAAATGGCTAAAAATCTGGCAAAATTGTCTGCTAATGCAAACGGGCAATACTTCATCCACGCCAGTGCAGGTGTTTTATGTTGGCAATGCTTTGCGATATCATAAGGTAAAATCCAAAGTCAAACACAGCATACCAGTGCCAACATAATGCAGTGCTAATGCAGAAAATAAGCTAGTGTGTAGGGGTCAACTGGGGTAGTCTGGTGGCAACAGTTGAGTCAGAGATATATTCAAGGCAATACAGATGGTACTTGGACTGTGAAATGACATAATGGGACCTCTATATTCATACAAAGTGGAGTTAAAAATAATCTTATGCAAAAAAAAACCCAACCAAACTGACACAACCCCCCCCCACCAAAAAAAAAAAAAAAACACATCAAAAAAAAAAAAAAACCAACACAAAAAACCCCTAAAACCCCAAACCAAACAAGAAAACAAAACACCAAATAAACCCCCATCAAAAAAACACCAAAACAGAAACACAACAAACATGAAAAAAAACCAAAAACAACCCAAACAAAACCCAGAGAGACAAAGAGAGACCTTAGCATACAAAGTGAATGTACTGTAAGGACTGAATTTCTGCATTTTCCTGAGATTTCATGGAAAATGGCATGCATTTAGCTAGACTGCCTTTCCGGAACAAGCAGTGCAAAGTATAATGGACACAGTATCTCCATCAGATTGACTGAATTCCATCCTTCTAATCCATCCTCTGCAAGTCATGGGGTCAACCTCTTTAGCCATCTTTAGGGCATCAATGGAAGCAGAGATGGATGTCAGAAAAATTAATACCTCTCAGATTCTTGGTTCTGCTCAGCCACTCAGGAACTGAAATCACATTTCCTACACTCCAGAAGAGTGTTCCAGACATTAGTCCAGACAGTATTCCAAGCAAAATCCTGCTTATGGCATTTGTTTTCCTACTGACACCTAACTGAACAAACAGGAATTCAAGAGGCATGAGGCAGCAAAGGACATTCACTAGAGCCACAGAAGGCAACAAAAAGAAGATGTTCTAAGGAGCCCAGGTTTTCAATCCATTGTTTTATATCTGTATATAGGAATTTAAGTACTTAAAATCCACTGATTAAAATTTTTAGCTGTGAAACAGATTCGTTCACAGCATTGTGGTTAGTAAATTTTCCCATAAATAAGCTTTGGACTTCAAATAGAGCAATCAGCAGAAGCCTCAAAATTATTCCTAAAAAGTAACCACACAGGATAAAAAAACCACATTATCCTCTGTGCCAACAGCAGAGGCCAATTTTGAGAATTTCTGAAGCTACTGTTACATGATTTTGAAATAAAGTATTATTCAAGATCCTGCCAACATATAGTATTTATGACGGCTACCTGAATCTTTATTGTATCTGAATTCTTTTGCTGTCTAAACTCCCATCTTTGCATTTTGGCTGGAAAATGATCATCTGGTCAAAGCGTAATAAAAAGGCTTAGGGCTGAATTTATTTACCATACAAAAATTCTCCTTCCATTTATTTTACTCTGTCATAGAGTATTTACATGTTCTGTACTTTATTATAAAGAAATATAATATCGTATTCTTCAGGTTCAAGGTTAACATTCAAGACAGGTGCGTATATTCCCATTGTACGCAAGAGAGCTCTAAACTACGCAGCCAGTGAACCTGAGTGTATCAGACGGTTGGCCAAATGTAGGCATCTACTTCAGTGACAGCTGAACGGCTTCCTTGACTTCACTGACTGGACCTAACTAAAATTCAAAAACCCACAATGAAGACATCTAAGTTACGCTATTTGAATCTAGCCTTGCGCTCTCACTTCTTCCAGTCAGATTGGCTGTCTGCTACAATGATTTTTAGCTTTTCCCTGATTAAAGACTATTCACTATTTTCTTTATATGCATTTTTTCATGTAAAATGTGAAACATTAATTGATTCAAAGGTGGTAAAATAATTCAGCTTAAGAAGTTACGCAAGTAATTTCTTAAAGCAAAAGCTCAGCTTGGACATTAAGAAGCTATATCATACTGTTGTTCTTTCAAGGTCCTTCTTTTCTAAATTGAATATAAATTTTAAATGGAAAGTTGAAACATCAGGCAAATGCCACTTATAATATGTAATAGAAAAGGCACAGAACACAGTTCAAAACTATTTATATGAACAGACTAACTGGTACGTATCAGAAATACATACAGACACACACAGCCCCTTCCCTACTATATTACTGCGTATTTTTATAGAACCCAAAAGATAACACCTTTCATCTCACAGCCATTTGCTTTTAAACAATGAATGTTTCAAAAACAGCCTAGCTAAAATACGTTGAATACCTATATTACATTCTCTACACTCCACCTATATTGTGAAGGTACTATCATCATGCAACAATTGTATACAAAAACATAGCTTTAGACTGCATGTATTTCTTTGAGCACTGTGCTCCATGAATAGTGGCTAGGTATAGAGACAATTCAGACAATAGCCGAAATTCTCAAAGCATCTTAAAAAGCCTTGCACCTACAATTAAAGGGTCACTCATCCAAATTTTTCCAGTTATCCATCTCTTACCCTCCTCGATTACTGGGAGACTAGCGCTTCACAAGAAGGTCTGTAGCTATATACACTATATGCTGAGCTTGACCCCAGAGCAGGACTATCTCCTCGTCTTGTCAATCCTGTGTGAAAGTCAGCAGCACATGCCAACTGAATGTAGTCAAAATAAGGGATAAGGAGATTGCAGAGAGATAGAGTATAAACAGCTGCAAACATTCTTATCCCTAGTCCAAACTATTATCAATATAGGGCATTTCTTGCACAGGCATTGACTAAAAACCTTTAAGAAGGACAGTAAGAAGGCTTACTTGTATTTTGGTGTGAAAACACAGGAGGTTATTGAAGTGCATTGTCAGAATAGTACTACAAACTGGGCAGGTCACATGCATAATCACATGGAAGACACAGAAAAACAGAAGAATGATGCAAAGGAGAGCTTCAACTCAGTCTTTAAAAGCATGCCTGAAGTACTGTAAATCATGCTGGCTGCTTAAAATGCTGATAGAAGTTACTTCTGCAGACAAGGACTGATGGTGCAGATGGTTGTCTCTGTTTTATGTCCTGTACTTACAGACAAAGATGAGGATGTCTTCTAAATCAGGAAAATCAAAAACATCATTAATATGCTCTTTATACAAGCAGCTGATGTGTATGCTGATGGGCTATTTTTCCCATTTCTTTACCATTTATTGACTGTCTCAAGAGAATTTTAGTGTATAAAATACTTTGCACAGCAATACTGTTTCTAGTTTAACCAAATTAAGTGGCCGTGAAGCTGTAAATCTGATCATTCTAGATATGCAGAATATCACCCATTTTCTCCAAATCTCATGCACTTACAAAATTTTCCTGCAGGAATCTTAAGTGTGAAAAATACCTGTCTTGCAACTCTGTATATATTTCAATAAATCTAAGTGATTCTCCATCTTTATACAGAAAAAAAGAGAGAGGTTAACAAGTAAAATGAAATTTTGCTTGATATATTTCAGTCATATACATATATTTTTTTTTTTTTTTAAGCAGGTTGTTGTGACTGTGGTCCATAGCTTCATTCCCTTTTAAATGCCAGTTCTTTGGAACTGTGTATGTGCTAGAAGTCAAAATAACTTCCCACTTGGAGAAAGGAGACAGTGTATAGGTAGAATCTGAGTTCAGTCTATGGTAGGTGAAGTCTATTAGAAGAACTGAGAAGAATAGGATCAAAATTCAAGAATAATAAATCTCATTACAGTCACATTTCTGGAAGAAAATAATGAATGAGGGCATTTGGCAACTGAAACAATCAAAAAATTTTTGTGAGAACTAAAATTAGTTCTGTTGGAAAAATTTCAGATTATTTCAGTACTACTTTATACCCTATACATACTCTTTTTATGTTTTTGAAACACTGCCTTGCATTTGAAGAACAAAAGGGACAGAAAAATGATGTCTCCTTTTCATGACTGCAAGTTGTGATTTTCATTGGTAATTTCATTTATTTTTCCCCACTAGGCTATCAGAAAATAGATTGTTGTTAGTAACTGCAGTAATTAAAAACTGGACTTAAGTTGTCAAAGCAACTTCACACGATTATTACAAAGCAAGTGACAAACTAGAAGACTGTTTCTCTAGGGAAGATATTCATTGTATGCATATAGAATGCAGGCTGTTGAACAAGTCACAAGAGAAATAGATGTTGCAGGGTTTTTTTAGTCCATTTCATTTCCCACTTTGAGTCTCTGTTCCTTTCTCCTTTCTTGAGCTGCTCCAGTATCTTATAAATCAATTGAATGTAATAGTTTGACTACTTTTTTATACAAAAAAAAAACCTTTTTGAGGTGGTATACACTAGAATGTCTAATGTAAACTTAAAGTCATGCATGGAATATCTCAATTGCAAACTCAAAATTGCTACACATTCATGACAAAATAGGAAAATTATTTTGTACGCAAAATATTTTATTAATTTGTCTTGTTGCCTTTAGATGTCTTTTTGGGACCTTTCAGTTACAATGAAGATATTCTCCTCTGCCATACAAGAAACTCTCTCATTCATTGGTTTTAATGCCATGAATCCAACTACAAGACCCTTATGTGAATAAGAAATAGCTGCTACTGGGGTCACATACAAAATAAACTCATTTCAATTTGTTGGCCTCACAGTATACAAAATTTTACAATATTCTATTCCTCTGATTTAATATTTACTTATCATGTAATAATGTAAATCACTAACCTAGGGAGGAAGAAAATAAAAACCTAGTATATGCACATATTTGTACCCTGTTCGGCCCTGGATTTAGTCATGCTTAAGAAAACAGTGACTCAGTCACCTCATATCTGACAAATCTTTTTCTATTTTTTGCATTTAACAACTAGGGAGACAGCCTTTTCCTGAAAGGTCAGATGCCATACACTGAAGCTACATCTTCTGCTGTCAAAGCTGTTAGTGCTGTCAGGTCTTCTCCATGTTTCTTAACTGAGGTGCAGTGTTCCCATTATATATTGTGTACATTGTCCCCTCTAGGAATTATGTCAGGATTCCTTTCATTCTGCATGTCTTGCATTTTAAGGGGCACCAATGGGGATGTCATTATGACATTTCTATTTGGTGTTTCACGCATACAATGCTATTTTTATCTCCAAGAATACAGGGAAGAATACATAGTTAAGAGGGCGGGGTAAGGCTACTGGATAACTGTCATGTAAAATCCCATAGTCTTGGGAATCTCATTTAATTAGTGCTTATTACATTGCCAAGCACAGAAAGGACAGCTTTGCTCCAAAATGACTTACATAAATACATTTGCATATTCTGCTGTTTTGGTTTGGTTTTCTGTTGGGTTTTTTCTTGTTTTGTTTTGCTTTGTTTTTATTTTACTTTGTTTTGGTTTTATTTTTTTTTATTAAAAACCAACAAATTATTTCCCAAGAACAAAAATTACTTACCATGATAGTGAACAGCTGACTCCGGAGACTATCTTCAAATACATCAGAAGTTAATGTAAATTTTTATTCCACCTTTGTTGTAGAACAGTTATCTGACTAGTGAGATCAATCCAAATTCCTCCTTACAGCGCTCCAAAAGTTAAAAAGGATTATTGTTTCCAGGTTTCTTACTCAAGTAAGTCTCTAAGCAGTTTTACTTTGAAAATAAACATGAAGCATAAAGAAAGAACACAAAAGGTACTGAATTTTAAGGTTACCTTATAACATATATTTAACAGAAAAATGATGCCTGTGCATACAATGTCAAGTAGTGACAAGGATCAGTTCACATCATAGACAAAATATTCCATGAGTGCAAATGTGGGCTTTTTTTTTCCTCAAAGTTTTCATATCCTAAAATCCAGAAAAACATGACACAAGGCATTAAAAAGATACAAACAAAACCTCCAAGCAACACATAATTTCAACCTAGAAATACCGTTTTAATAGTATTAGAAATAGTACCTCTTTCCTGCACCTCCAAAACCTACTTTTTTTCAGAATCATTGCCTTAAGAGGTGATTCTGAATCATCTGCAGTCCTTACCCTTTTCTTGGTTACCCTGTATAAAAAAAATGAAAAGAGCTATTGTCTCCAGTGACAAGCATGAACTTCGAAATACGTTAAATACAAATTATAATCCCCTAAACATTTCAGGTCCTTTGGAGTCCAATAAATCTTTTTTCATATAGTGCAAATAGTTGTTCCACATACTTAAATGTTGCATCAAATTGCTGCTTGCCATTACCTGAAAGTGACAATGCTAAAAAAAGGAATTTTTTTTACTCTTTTTTCAAGTTCTGTAGCTTGCAAGCTTGTTATTATTTTTGTATTAAATTTATCATGTGAGAAAAATCCTCTTTCTTTTTTTAATAGACTTACTGACTTCACTCCAATATAATCAACTTTATCTACTGTAATTATCAATTTCTTATTAAGTTTTTGTAAGAACATTATTCTCCCTAAAAGTCAGTTGATATAATTTTAACTGCTTTTAAATTCCTTCGGATTAAAAAGGCTAGGTTATTTTTTTATTTTTTTTTTTTTTAAGGTACTATTTCCATTACTATTGATTTTTAAAAACCTTTCAGGGAACAAAAATTAGAACTGAGATCATAGAATCACAGATAGATCATAGAATAGTGAGGGTTGGAAAGGACCTTAAGATCATCTAGTTTCAACCCCCCTGCCATGGTCAGGGACACCTCCCACTAAACCATGCCACCCAAGGCTCTTTCCAGCCTGGCCTTGAACACTGCCAGCAATGGAGTATTCACAACTTCCCTGGGCAACCCATTCCACTGCTTCACCTCCCTTACAGTGAAGAATTTCTTCCTCACATCAATCCAAACTTCCCCTGTTTAAGTTTGAATCCATTACCCCTTGTCCTGTCATGACAGTCCCTAATGAAGAGTCCCTCCCCACCACCCCTTTAGGCCCCCTTCAGATACTGGAAGGCTGCTATGAGGTCTCCACGCAGCCTTCTCTTCTCCAGGCTGAAC
>JAOEHY010022497.1:0-30182 GCA_025447955.1 Psilopsiagon aurifrons
GGGGGGGGGGTACAACTGATTTTTCTTGTTGTTCAATAATATTCTCAAACTAGCTTCACACTTTCAAAAACAGTAACATTCAAATGCTAGTTGCATTATTTAATGTTAAACTAGACCATCAGACAAGAAAAAAAATATTCATGAATTTTTAAAGATTTATCTAGGATGCTTAAGATTCCATAAATTTCTGGTCTTTTTCTAGCAAAAGCATAGGAACATATGATACACAGGAATTAGAACAGGAAAATTTCCTGAGGGTAAGAATTCAAGAATCTATGACACCCAGAGGAAAGACCAATCACGATTTTTTCCAACACACAAAACTACAAATTCATGCATTAGAGATACTTAATAGATAAGTTTCATTTATGTGTTATAAATAACTTTTAGACTAAGAACACAGACCAGTCCCAAATTGCAATAAAACATAAACATTGGTAACCATGCAATCATCGGTCTCTCAAGGACTGAATGAAAGGCTTATGAAAAGAAAAAAAAAAAAACCAAATGTTCAAAAGAATCTATGTAAGTACCTAGTGTCAGAAAGGTCAGTCTTCTAATCCACCAGCTGAAAATGAATGTGCTGAAAATGAAACTGTACTCAAAAAGCAAATGGGATTTCACTTTTACACTTGAGAATAACCTTACTCTCGGTACTGTTTTAACTACGTCATTTGTGTCTCTTCTTTAGCTGTGATATGCAAGATGCCAGTATCAAAACTGCAAACTGAAATGAGCATGGATACTACCATTACAGCAAGAAGGTACAGTTATCAGGAGAAACAATAATCTCAAGAAAGTAAAGAATTGTTTTAAAGCAGGAGAAAAATGTATTATACATTTTGGGGCTGTTAACTCTTCAGAGCAAAGCCTGTATTTTACAACGTGTTTGTCAAGGGGCTGCTAAAACCTCTTATGTTACATAGTTAACTACCGACAATCCCGAAAACTCCTCTGAAAAAATTACAGTACTTGCGTTCCCATTTGGTTGACCATTTGGTTCAGACCAGGATAGCTTGCAAAACCATGTCAAAAAAATCAGCCTAATACGCAGAGACTCCTCAGATCTTAAATCATATCAAACTAATCCTAACCACCTCAACAATTTTCAAGAAAAATCAAAGAAAAAAATCCATTCCTTTAACTGGAAAAGGACCAACCTTCAAAAATAAGCACAATGGATGAAAAAACTGACAACTGCATACAGACAGTTCATTAACACAAGCGTATTGCTATATAACTTACTTTCATATATAAAAATTCTCTTCCATTCTTCTCTCAAGCTATCTTCCACAAAGACTGAAATACATGAACTACTGAAAATATACGTCCTATCAGCAGAACAAAGATGATACACTGTGTTCATTCTTCTTTACATTAAAAGCAAAATTCAAGTTACTTTATATTTAATAAAGCTATTCGGTTTCATTTTACAGTACTTAATAGTGAAAGGTATTCTTGAGAGGAAAAAAAGCATAGTGCTAAAATGGCAAGGAATGAAGCTGTGCCTCACAGAAGAGCTGTCACAAGACCTTCCACTTTTCAATATAAGTTGTTTTCTTGCACCTATGGACTAAACTATTGGATTACATTGTCCTAAACAGGACAGCAGATTTATCCAGATAAACAGACATACAACTTCAGCTCTCTACTGTATGCTAAAATTTGGATACATTCATCTGAACTGCATAAGTAAAGGAATACAAAACTGAAAACATGTAATACAAGATAAACTTTGGAAACACTCCCTACAGTACTGTTATAAAAATTCACACACTCTGAAGTAACTTCCGTAGCTAAAATCAGGAAAAACTAATTTAGGACTTAAACTGCATTGCTTCCTCATCACAGTGGAACAATCACCAGTCAAGCTCTCACAGGCCCCTCAGTCTTCCTTCCACAATTTCTATGGGCTGCACAAGGCTCCCTGTAAATGAAATGTTTAATCTATTTCTGCTGTCAAACAACCTTCATGAATGGCTGAAGCAAGAAAATACACATTTACAGGGAATATTTAATCTGAGCTAATGACAGAGAACATGTTCTTCGTTTCATGGTAAAACTCTGTCTTTTATTTTTACAAGCACTGTGGGGAGTCAAAAGTAGTTTCCCTTCCTCTCTTCTACTTTTTCCTCAGGCTGTTTTAACTCCTACACTCTACCAGAGACAAAATGTCAGGATACAGAAACAGAGTGAATCTGTAATTAGAAAAATTTTTCCAATTTTCTCCTCAATTCAGCAGTACAGTTTTAGTAAGGGGCAACCGTGAGTGCCCTCTTCTGCACAGTGCTAGATCCCCATAGCCTGGTTTACTCCAGTCACTACAGCAACGTCCTTGAGCTGCCCCTGAGCCTTTTGAGTAAAGCTTTATCTTTCCAAGTTACTTATAGAATATTGGTCACACTGGGACCAATTCGCTGCTACACCACCAACCCAGACACCTACAGATGCTTGTCCTGCTAATCTCCATCACTGGTACACAAATTCTCATCTCTGCATCATCCATTGGAACCACCATTCTAAGAGCAGAATGACCAATATTTCTTCTGTCAATTCTGCATCTCTGAACAGATCTTTTGTCTGTAAAGATTGCAGAGTTCAGCATAGAAAAGGTTATCCAAATATGTTATTTGAATGCCCTTGACATCATCAGACTTCAGAGCACTCCACTTTTGTTGACTTTGTGCCCATGAAATATACCCGTTTTACAAATGCTTGTCCGCATTTGCAGTTCCACTTCATTTTATTGACTCTTACTTCTAAGAAGAATAAATTGATCATAGATCAGCTCTGCCTTCAGCTACCCACATAATGCAACTTTTTCATAAATGGTGTCAGAAAGTGTCATGCTATCAAGTCCCCCACAAGCTTTTTCAGTCTGAATTTATTCTAGTAATAATCTTCGTCTAGATTAATGGCACAGTTGACCCGAGAGTAATGCTATAGATTGCCCAAAATTATCTTGTCAGACAAGAGATCTAGGTGCCTACTCCCACATGTATAGAACAGGGAATAAACTCTCTCCACGATCCTGCCTGAAAATACCAAAATAATTGTGTAGATAAATAAAAATGAAACTGTTTAAGCTAGTTTTCTAACTCTTCTATAGCAGTTGGAATAACTTGGTTAATTCTTAACCCTCAGGGCACAAATATGTCACAATCAAAGCACTAATGCTTAAGTAAATATAAACCAATAAACCCCAGCAATCTTGACATATCCAGTGTACCTTCTGAACATCATTTTACAAAACTGAACTTTGATCATCTCGGGTCTAAAGAATTTCCAGGATGCATACTGCAATGAAAAGTGAACATCATTAATATCAAGCAGCTTAGATGGCATATGGTACTATAATTTTCTTAAAACCGTATTCTGATGAGAAAACATTAAGATTAGAATGTGTCTGTATAGCAATAGCATACAGCAGGCATTTGATTACCTTACAGCAACAATTTAACTTTTTATCAACATTCTTACATTCATGTTTGTTTCCAAGAAAAAGGACACAGAGGACCTTTCACAAGAGGTTGGACAAAACAAATAATTTCTTCAGTGGGCCAGGCACAAGTATGATTTCTTGTATTGTCCATTTAAACCTCCTCTACAGAGTTATAGCTTCCAAAAATAAAAAGAACCAGGAAAAATACTAAACTTTCAGACCCAAAACTCTTTCTTAATTCTCTACTAAATATGTCATTACTACAGATAATGTGACCCAACAAAACAAATAACAGGCTAAGAGATAGTTTACTACAGCTCTCTAGCTCTTCTCTCCTATTTTCACGTGTGAAGAGTAAGTGCATTAAAGCCAAAGTCTTCATTTCCAAAAAGGCCATATTTCTAAAGATACCAACATTGAAAAAAACCTTATTTCACAACCTTTAGCATAACAAGTACATATTCCTTTGCTTGTTTTTCCTTCCAGGTGTTTCTGAACAGACTTTAAGAACTACTGTCTCAAGTTTGTTTTGCATTGACATATTACTGGAAGCCTACTGGCTGCCAAATCTAACAAAAACATAACATAGGGATAAAGTATTGCATTGATTAATTAAATTCTTAAGGCAAATTTCAATTTTAAGAAGGAAATAAATTTAATGAAAGCACACTTCCTCTACTGTAAAAGAGTACACAAATGAGGTGATATTATAAAAATATAGAGTAAAAGCAACTAGAATCTGCTGTGTTTGGCATATGGTTACAGCTGCAAATCTCATGGTGCAGCACTAGCAACAACAATGCATCCAGCAGCAGAGAGTACTGGACATCTACCATCCTTGTGGCTTCACATTCGTGAAGGAGTTAAAGAGTATAAAGTTTGTAACAGCACAAAGAAAAATTCTCCTTCTTTTATTCTATTTACTATTACCTTTAATGCAACCAGTTAGAAACTTCGTTCAAACAACTCGCCTGAAAAGTCCAGTTCTGTCCTCCACTCGTGATCAATTCTGTCTTTCTTGCTGTGTTTTGAGGGCCATTTCTTTTAATTGTTTCCTTGGCAGCTCTTCAATACTAGCTTGACTTTGACAATTAAGACCTGTACAGATTCCCCCCTTCCCCTGGTCTCAGTCACTGAAAAGGCGTTGCTTATACCCATTATAAAAATTGCAATTAATGCTCAGAAATTGTTTCTCTGGAGAACTTAATTAACAGCTCAAATTCTTCCTAGACATCAAGTACTTTTAAACTATTTTTTTTCTTGAAGTGGAAGGAAAAATTTAACACAGAAGAAAAGATCAGGGAAAGAAAAAAAAAAATAAAAATGTTTTATATTCCTCAAATTTATGCACAATAAATAACAAACACGTCACCCAAAGAGAAATGCAAAAGTAACCCACTGCAAATGGATTAAGAAGGCTCCTTTCAAAAGTCAATTGGCTGCTAAGCAAGACAGGGTATGAACAAGAGCAGGCCCTGATCTAATACTGCTGAGTAGATCATTGCTTATCTTAGATTCTGAGAAAGCAGAAGCATTGTAAACACTTGACTGAATAAAGCCATTCCTCTCAAGAGATGATAAAACCTCCCAGGTGTCATTTAAGCCCAGAGATGTTCTGACAGACTGTCATAACTCAGTGGGACTGTAATTTGGCTTATAAGAGGAACTCTTCTCTTCCCCCAGGAGCAATCCCACAAGAATGTTTTTCTGAATCACCTGGAAAAGCAGCAAGTGCCCACGTATTATGGATGCTCCTGGGTGGGAACAGGCTGTCCAGCAGAGAGACACAGCTTCTGCAAAGCAGCAGTGATACAGTTGTCCTTCCTTTGGGGTTGACAGGTTTTGCCCCAAAAGGGGAAAAATATGCTAGGAAGTTCTGCTGACTTCTTATTTTTGGTTTTGACTCATTTTTGATGAAATGCTACATAGGCCAGGTTCTTAAGATCTTTTCCTCATATCAGTCTCTTCAAGAAATGCAATCATGTCACAAGAAATTACACAGGGTTCCATTGTATGTAGATACTTGCAAAATATACTTGCAAAATATCTCATAACTTAAAAAGTGCATTTTATTTGAAACTAAGTAGCCATTTCACTTGATTGAAACTTGGCTTTAGATAACAGTTAATGTATGTATGCCCACCTGTGAGCCCAGAGGCATAACAAATAAGCAGATGCATTAAGTATAGGATAAGGAGTCTGCAGTGAATTGCAAATGGTTTAAGTATTAAATGGAGAAATACTACAGAGAACTCAGATAAAAATCAATACCTTGAACTCTCCTCAACTCTCAACCTCAAGTTAGACCTTTGTATTTTAGAGCTGTTATTATTCTGCACTTCTTGTTATGCTTATAATAATTTAAAATGCTCCATACAGAACTGTTCAGAATTCTGGACACCCTGAGCACAAACTGCTGAAGAACATATTAAAGTGTATATGACATGAATTCTGATGCTGTATTCATGCAGCATAGCCGATAAAGAAAATGGCACAGGTTAATACTTGAGAACACTGAAAATAGTCATTCTAGGTTTACTTATTGAATTTATATTTTACATCATCACAGAAAATGCACCAATAAACATAGATCTGCCATAAGTATTTCTAAGTTATTAATTGCTAACAGAAATTATTTATGAAGTTATCTGAAGTTAAAATTCCTGGTTTGTGCCAAAGCGGCCTCCTTTCGAAATAGTAAGCACTGCACAAGTTAGCCAGGACAACTGGCACTAAGCATCTCAGAAATTTCTGGAAAATTTAACCAGAGAATAGCATATAGCTCACATTTGTCACATGTTCGAATGTTTTCAGTAATAACTTGGACAGCAGAAGTCAGAAACAGAAAACCATACATGTCACTGTCCTTATTTGACAAAAAGCTTTCAGACAAACCTTATATTAAAAATTACAAGCAAAGTCGGTCCTGAAAGATGTTCAACCTCACTTACTGCTTTGACATGCAGCAGACTTCCCTTAGAACCCTGTTCCCCACAAAGAGCACAACCAACCTTAGATTTACACTATTGTTTCCACTCAAAACATTTCGGCTCAGCGCAAATATCACCATTTCAAGTGATCGCTTCGTAGATACAACATGCTGTCATCTAATATAAAGCCATTTGTGTAATAAAATAACAAGCATGCAGAGACAACCACTAATAAATAGTGCATTTTAAATCTTTACAATAATTTTATTATTTACTGATTAAAGAGAAAATGGCATTCCTAAGAGAATTATTCTCACTAAAGGTGAGAAATGCCATTCCACAAAAGATGATATTCAGCTTCTTTTCTACCTTCTCCTCTCAGGAGCAATGCTGATTACTTACAGCTAACTTATTTTCTCTGTTCCAACCAGGCTGTTATATTTTGGAATCATCTTTGAAAATGTTATTTACTAAATTAATCAATTCTCCATATGCTAATACTTAAACATTCTGAGTTGTCACATCAAAGAGTCTCCATCAAGAAGACAAGATATACAATTAAATTAACCGTATCACAAATAAATTGTACTTTTAATGAAGAACACAACTTCTAAGAAGACTCTGCTAGAAAATTTGCTTATTTGATCATATGATGAAGGGCTTTTTTGAGATCAAGGAAATTATCTTGTTAACTTTCTGGAAATATACTGCATTGTTTCAAACAAGATAATGGCTTTCCTTTTTTCTTATCAGCCTATCTCCCTGAAAAGTATGGGAGATGGACTGCTTTGAGCTAATCTATTCCTACATAACATTTTTAAACACTGTCTGATAGGAACGAGGCTCTGTCACACATCAATGCTTGTAAATCAAAAGTATCAACACTTTATATACCTTAAAACATGACTGAAAGTTCTAACTCTTTCAAATATGAATTTACAAAGTCACTTGTCTTGATAAGCTTTAAGTATTTTATTATATACTTGCATTTAACTGAAGATAAATGTCAATGTTTGGGAGTAAAAAATGTAAAAACATAGGATATATATAGCCATAACTTGCAAATTGCTGGACAAACACCTAAATCTCCTCAGAAAAAAGGTAGCATCGGTTTGCAGGGAGAAACTAGGACATCTGTTTATATAGCTAAAGCAGTAGGACAAACATGCAATACCAGCAGTCCATGTTTAAAGACTGGAAAAAAACTAACACCTTGCAGAAAAAACAATATTTACATGTTGGTACTCTATTTATGATGCAGTGTCACTACAAATTTATTTCACTGAATGTAAGAAACATTAATTTTCATTGTAATATACCTCACATGTCGTAAGGTAAGTTGTAAATACATAAGGACTGGGAAACCTTTGATTTTTATGAAGCAGAAGACCTAATATTGAACTATATTTATCATCTCCAAGTGTTTACACATTCTTTCCATAAATTGTTTTGCTTTCACATAGACTGTGCTTTTAATCATATACACACACAGTTCTTGCTGTGTCTGGAATAACCTAAAGGAATTACATAACTATAAACACGTTGTGAATGGTTGCTTACAACTCCGATAAATATTCCACCAAAACCAACTGAAGTCATAGCAAATGACAGGCCACCTTTCTTCTTTGGCAGGCATCAAGTTGGTGCTCATTTCTGCAGTACTGAAATGATTTTACTGGTAGAGAAGCCCAGGCAGACATATTTGAAACATCTTTGCAAGCTATTTGAAAAATGCATCAGATATCTAAAGCTTTTAAAGTGCTCTGATAAGAAAGCTTTAATTTAATATGTCAGTGTTCAATATGTCAGAGCTCAAATATTCTCTCAGAAGAAGTCTTAAAGCATATGCATTATTAATGCACTCTCTGAGGGAACAGGTCTATTTGAGCTGAATCTGACCAACATCATTAGTCACAGAGCACAAACCAAATCTGGAAATAGGTATGGCAAGAAGTAGGAGAACACTTTTCACCTACCTGGTTTCTTGCACTACTTTTCTTTAAAATTTAGAAAACCAAGGAGCTCTATCTGCAATTCGCGTAGCTTGTCTAATCCAAAATACTGCATGCATACCTATCAGGTTTGAGAATCAATGATTCTCAAGATTATTTCCTTACAATCAGATGTGTTCTGCATCCCCTGAGTTACAGGTTGTGAATTAACATCTAACCGAATGTTACACTGTACCTGAGCTGCTGCACGGAGTCTTTAGTGACCTATAACTTAAATACAGTATAATTAAAATTAAAACCACTAATTTTTTTTAGGGCTTTCATGTCTGAAATACCTTTTTATTTGGATATTAAGAAAAAAAAAAAATCAGACTCATTAACTCCATGCAGTTGATGCATATCCTAATCACTGTAAAGATCATGTGTTTCCCACTGATTTTTCAGGCATTGCTAATTAGATGTGACGCTACTATTGCAATTTCAGTAACCATGTCAAAGCAGAACTACAATCATGGCACTTCTGAAGGGGAAATTTTAACTAAGCACATTAAAAAAAAACTGTTCCTCTGCCAGCAAGACATTTTCATGCACTTCTCAGTTTGTGAAAATTGTTGAGCAAAGCCTAATTAAAGGGCATGTTACAAAACTGTTGCATGAAACCTTGCAATATTGGTTTTGTGCATCTTGAAATCCAGCAGTACTAAATTGGGCAACTTAAGCCCTGCAGAACACTGAAGTACACAATGTCCACAGACCCCTTCAACCTAAATTCTTCTGAGACGACGTTTTAAAATGCATTTCTGTCTAAAATGTTACCATCTAAGAATATACACCAAAGCCAAGTTTGCTAGTGGCCATTTTAGAGTGGATTAAAAATTTCAATTGAATAACCAGAGACAGACTTAATTAAATTAGCAAACTGGACATCATGGTGACAAAATAAATTTGACATAAGCCAGCATGAGATATTGCATGACATATTACACTAATGAATTTAGCTATTAAGTCAGTAGGAAAATATAATATATGGCCTTTTGTGGAAAAGTTCTATGCCACTGTGAGGAAGACAACACACACCTGGCTCCATGCTGTGAAGAAACAAACTGCACAAAATGAAATGTAAAGGGACCTGGGCATCCTGGAGGACACCAAGCTCAATATGACTGAACAGTGTGCAGCTGAAGCAGAGAAAACCAGCAGGATGCCTTAATGGGCTGTAACAAAGGCATCACCAGCAGAAATAAAGATGTCACTGTCCCACTCTACTCCGAACTTATCAGGCCATACCTGGAATACTGGATTCAGTACTTGCGCCCACTCGACAAGAAAAAAAGATGTGAACAGGCTGAGAAGGGTCCAGAGAAGGGCCACAAAGATGATCAAAGGACTGGGAAACCTGCTGTATGAGGAAAGGCTGAGAGAATGGGGGTTGTACAGCCTTGATAAAAGAAGGATCAGGGGAGACCTCACCACCATATTGTTCCAGTATCTAAGAGCCTCCCTTTTCACAAGGATTCACATGGGAAAGACAAGTGGTAATGGTCACAAGTTACTCCTGGGGAGAGGCCAACTGGACACAGGAGAAAAATTTTTCACAATGAGAACACTCAGCAACTGGAATAACCTCCCCAGGAAAATGGTGTCCAAGGCTGGACACTTTGAAGATTTGGCTGGGCAGGGTGCTGGGATATTTAGTCTAGGTCATGCTTTGCCTAGAAAGTTCAGACCAGATGATCCTTGACATTCCTTACAACCTGGTATCCTATGATTCTATCAAATATTTAGTGGACTGAAGCAAACGTTTATTGTCAACATGAGACAGTTGCAGTAATAATCAACATGGGTTTTTTCAGCATTTATTCTAGCATCTCATGATGAAATAAGAGAATTAAATTCATCACACTAATGACAAGGAAAGCAGTTGCCACGTAATAAGAAATTAAGCCTGATAATTACTGAGCTAAGTAGTTCCAGAGTAATATAACTGAGGTAAATACATGCATACAATAGAGAACAACTTCAAGAGTCTTGTCTTTTAATAAAGAATGGTTAGCATAGACCCATTAAAACATATGTTAGTTAGCTATTTTTAAAAGCAAGCATTTTTAAATTAAGAAAAGTATTCGTAGGAGTCTTTTTGGGGGGAGAGGAGGGGGGTGGTGGTGGTGGAGTAAGGATAGGTAGGGGAAGCAAATACCAGTCAATGCTGCCTTTAAAATTTAAAGTATCAAATATTTTCTGTAATTTGTAGGTATATTATGAGTCATGACATATTTGTTCTGAATCTTCTGGTTATTTTGTAATAAAAGCGAACAGAGATCAGACAGGATACGCTACTAGGGATCTAACAAAATTGTCTCACACTCCCAGTTTGTGAGGTTTTTAATGTCTTAGTTACAGCAAATAAGCCATGAACATTATCACATTGCTGACAAACTTCACTTAATACATGATGTCTCTAATTTGGCTGAGTAATTTGGATGTACACTTCTATTAATATTATCTTGGATATGGAATGATTTTACATTTAAACCAATGTTATTTGACATGCTAGCTTAGCTTAAATTTAAACATTCCATGCCTATTACAGTGAAATATTTGTAGAACTATCTTTTGTCGAAGTGCTTATTTACCCATACAGCTGTAGGCTCATCCATTACTATGAGCAGAGCCCCAAGAACAAAACAGCAGCTACCCAAATACACCACTACTGCTGTTAAGCACTGCACCTCTTCAAGAGAACAAGCAGTTATGCTCCCCTGTGCATGCAAACCTTCCACTCGCATCAGTGAGAGAACAGGCACACAAGAAAGAACTCTGCCATTTGTAGTATGATGGCTGCTATTGAAACATCCTCCACTGGTCTCTGCCTGCTAGCTTTACAAAAATCTCTCAAATTCAAATTCACCAGATTTATGAGTTCAGTCACAGCTTCAACTTCAGGAGCTTAAGTGTAATGTTAACCACTTTTCCCCAGCATTTGACTCATTTCATCGTCCTCTAGAATATCCAATGCTCCCAAATTATTAGCAATTTTGAAAACACACACAAAAAAAGGGGGGGTGGGAGGATGGAAATCAGAAGTGATGCAGCCTCAACTGTGGTAATTACTGTGAATAGGTCAATAGCATCCAATTCAGTGCAGCTGAGCCACAGCATCGTTGCTGCTGAGCATGTAGAATATGAAAAGGCTTCATCAGTAAGCCTCATGAAATTCTTGGGAAAAGTAAGAATTGAGGTATTTTAGTATTATATATTTACTAAATAAAGCAATAGTTTCAGGAAAAAAGCAAGCACATACTGTAGCAACAGAACTGCCATATCAATAAAAATTATTTAATTCATTTCTTATGACCGTAACCTATCGCTCCTAATCTCCCTCACAAGAAAAAAAAAATCAACTTGCCAGATACCACAGTAACAGAGCTAAGAGGCAGAACATTTTCACACATTTGCAAAACTAGTTTTCTGCCAGAAATTTCCTAGTATGAAAAGTTACACTCTGGAAATTGCACTGGGATTTCATCCTTCCTTCCTCTAAAGATTTTCCATCTAACGTATTCCTGCCCTCCAAACATAAACCAAGTGCAGCCACCAAACCAGTTTTATCCTCTATTTCATATTTCATCAGTGACATAAAGTTCCCACAACAGGAAATAAAAATCTCTTCTCAACACCATCAGCATCTCAACAGTAGATGTCTTTTCAGGAATATAACTATCACTGTTATTCATACACTGGTGTAAATACCTAAGCTAAAAAAAAAAAAAATTTATAGCCTAGCTAACATAGTTATGCCAATGAAAGTGCTCTAGTGCAACAAGGTTAATTCTTAATTGAAAAGTAACAAGAGATACAAATTTGTTCTCTTCTTATGTTCTTATCACTTGCACAGTGGTGACTTCATACAGATTGCTATCCCAAAGGCAGCAAAACTGCATTGAAATTTCTGTCTGGAACTCAGTAAACATCATTATTTCTGATAATCAAAAAAGAATGCAATTTACCCCTTCAACTGGGCTTGTTCTGAAGTCTCAGTAAAATTTTCAAGTAATGAGAGGTATTCTGCCTATGTAGGTAGCAATTATAATTGAGTATGATGAATAATAGCATAATTTCAATCACAGCCATTTCTCAAAGTAGATTCACACACAAACAATCTACACAGCACGCACCAAGACCTATGGAAACAACAAATCAAACCAGCCAACCAATTGTTCAAAATACTTGACTTAGTTTATCCCCCAATACAAACTCTTGTGCCTCAGCATGCATAATTATTCGTACATATACCAAGATATGTTTTAGAAGAGCTGCTGAGGAAAATATGCTATGAAGTCAAACCTATGTAACCAATCTGGGGAAAAGATATAAGACCTTCAGAAAGCATAACAGCTCCCCGTTGTTTTCAATCCTAGTGGCTATAAAAATATGAAGGAGCAAAAGCATTGCCAATAAAAATAACACTACTATGTCATGTTGCACCTCAGCCCTGACCTGCAGCAACCCTGCTGCTCCAGCTGCCATGCTTCTGTGCTATAGCTTTTAATCCCACAGGAAGAGGTTAAACCAGAGGTATGGTTTCACAAGAATATGCAAGACAAAGCTGACACCACCACTCATTTTCAATGACCAACTCCATCTGCCCTGAAGGAGAACATTAATTTGTCAGCACTTGAGGGCCCGTTTGCTCTGCTCACATAGGGCAGCAGCAGTAAACCCTTGTTATCAAAGGCACACTCTAGAACAGCTCATGAGCACTGACTGGTGCCCAACACTTTGTAGGGCTATGTAGCTGCACTCACTCACTATGCATACAGTGGGACAGGGGTGGAGGATCCTGCAGAGAACCATAAAAATGTTTGGCAAGAACTGAGGATATGCCCCTGGGAAAAGTCATAGTTCTCTTACTGCTCTCTTTACCTCCTCGGCTGACTTTTGTTTTGTTTGGTTGGGTATTTTTTGCCCTGGGACATGATACCCAGACTGATCAATAAATGCAATGCTAAAGCTGATATATCCAAGTTCCTCATGCTTTTCATGCATGTTTTACCTATGCTTAAATAAATATCAATAATGACATTACTGGGAATGCAGCAGGGAGAACACGGGCAGAAAAAAGCAACGTACTCAGCTCTCTACACACTTAAACGCCTCTTCTCATCCCCCACTATGCTACCCCAAAATTTTTGCCAAAACAGGCCATTTTTGTCATCAATAAATATCAAAAAGATGGGAACCCTAGCCAACACATCTTAGATATCTATCCAGCCAGGCCCTCTTCCCTTCTGTTTTCTTTAAATCATTAGCACACATCATACTATGGTTTTAAAAATGTACATATAGAGAGAGAGTTTATGATAAAGTTGCACTCATATAAGCTCATAATAGCCTTTGTTCCCAAATCCACGTATCTTTACAGTCACATCCAAAACAACCTTTATTAATGCTATCGCTATTGCCATTGGGAGTATCTCACTCCTCCTCACTCTTTAATTTTTTGTTTAACCATAAGGCAAGCATCACCCTGTCATCTGATTCCCTTGTTTACATGTTTTAAATTTAATCAGAATACCTGAGGTGTCAATCATGTTAGTCTTTCTGACAAGAATCAGAAATGGAAATAAAGCTCATGCTACAGAACAACGTAATCTGCAGCACTGCACTGAACAACTTAATTTCCAAGAAGTCTAAAGCAATCTCCTCTTTTACTTGAAAACATACAAAGGAAATTTTGAAACTAAATTTAATAAGCCAAGCAACTTTATCCAAATACTGAACAATCATAGAATCACATAATAGCAATAAATTGGTTAAAATCCATCTGGAAAGATGCCAGCATACCCTCCATAATCAGCAGCATCACCTTTCAAAACCATATTTTAATTAATCAAAATATAAATGGTAGGGAAAATGTCACCATTAGGTCAGATATTTATTGCTAAATTGGTGGCTTAAGACAATATTATTAAAACAGTCTCAGCAGCAAGGTTGAAAAGTAATTCATAGCCTAGAGTGCCCTCTTTCTTTCCCAAGAGGAGTTTCAGGGAAATTTTCTGTTCTGAAGATGTTAGTCAATTATTTTTCAGAAAGTCAAATAAAATAGATAACTAGTCTGTATGAAAAAAAATCTATACATGAAAGCAGTTCAGCATAATTTAAGTGATATCCTTCCTCTGGTGATGAGCATGATTCTACCTTAGTAAAAATATACTTACAGAGCCATCTGAAACTGTTCAAGCCATTTTTTCTTCAAGTCTTTAGTTTTGCAATAAACTTCTAAACCATTTTCACCTTGGATATGAATGAGGTAGAAGCCGTAAGACCACTGCATATAAAGATTGACAAGACAAAAGTCATCAGTTATGAAAAAAGGAAAGGGGGGAAAAAAAAAAAAAACAAACAAAAAGGATTTGTACATTCCTTAATTCCCTGATTTAGGAAGAGAAAGACCACATTATTATGTTCACTTAGGAATGACTTAATCAAATATTTTAATTACAAATAAAGAAAATTTCAATCCCTAAATATTCACACTTCAGCTTACATTTGAAACACAATAAATTGTGCATATATTCTGAACTCCTGCAAAATTGCTGCTAAAACTATACGGTTTTATATGAACCAGCAACAGATACTTACCTTCTTATTTTCTTTATCAGTAGTGGGGTTATTTGTAATTTTGTATTTCTGAAGATCTATTATTTCCTTCATTTCATAATTATCACCTCTCCGTTTGCAAACAATTACAGCTAGATCAAACAAGAAGATGTGCCTATAAAAATTCAATATGAAGATAGTTAAAAGCACTCCAGAAATCCAATACCTAAAGAATTATTTTACTCATCTTTGCCTGTGGCACTTAAAAGTTTTGAAGGTGAAGAACTACATTAAGGCATAATGAAAAAAAAAATAAACAAGCTCAAAGTACTTTAGCTAGAGACCTAGTATTTGCAAGGGACTTAGGTGATCTTAGATGTTAGCATAATAGCTAACTTGTCATAAACCCCTTCGTAAATTCACTTGGTGAACAGTGGATAGGTTCTGTGAATACACACTGAAATGGAAAGTACTCTCAAGAATCACTGGGCTGACCTCAAAACTAAACAGTTACTTTACAGGCTTTTTAATAGCTAACACCAGATGTCATAACATCACCTGTCTTGCCTCGCACGTTTGTCTAATGTAGTTATCCTTATTTCCCCATCACCTTGAGGTCTTCCATACTGTAAGAGGGAATGATTCTGAAACAGAAGCAATACACACAACTCAATACAACAAAAGTGTCAATGGTAACATATTCAAGTGTTGGATCACTTACTCCTTTTACTCCAAAAAAAAGGACTTCTCTGGCTTGAAAACATATTTTCCTCACTGTCATCTAAACTACATACAATAAAAAAAATCAGTCCATTCCATTTCAGTCTTCAAATGGGAAAACTTCTCCCATTACAAAACCACCTGAGTTACTGTACAAATACAGACCTTTAACTATGTAAATATATTTGTCTACAGACTGACCCTCAAAATAGCAATTTCTGCACTTAAATATTCATGTTTTTCTAAACCAAGCAAAGCATATTTATACTTAAATGTTACCTAGGGCACTATAACATTATATGAAATAAAGAAAAAAAATACATCAATATATTTGATCTAAATTTATTTGGAACCTGCATATGAATGAAAAATATCACATACCAGATTCTCTATTGATAGTTGAAACTGTGTAATTTCACGGAGTGTCTCATTATCCCTCTTCACTTCATTTACATATTGAGCCAAGTCCTAAAGCATAAACAGATAAAGCGAGGAAAAAACTTTTCCATAACAGGCCACTTTAATACATTATTTTGGCAATTTTATTTCTACTTTTGTCTTTGAATTATATGGGTATTTAGTACATTAAAAAAAAAACATATATCTTTAATGCCTGATAATCCCCAATATGTATGTCAAAATAAGGAAAAAAGCCTCTGTATATTTTTAATCTATTTACCATTTTTTTCATCATATCTATTGAAACTAAAATTTAGTAGAAACAAAAGGGAAAACATGATAAATTGTAAAAAGGGGCTGATTTCATCTGAATTTCATTAATGTCTTCTTTTCAAGATTAAAGATGGAAATGTAGTTTATGCAACACGCTGCCAAAAGAGTCAACAACTTCCGATATCTGAGAATAAGACAGAAGGCAAATTGAGCATATAGTAGAAACATGTAAGGCAGCTCAAAAGCACCATGTAAGGTCATGATCATCTCATAGGCATACATCACATGACACACACATCATATTACATATGGCAATCCTGGGTGCGTTATTAGGAGAGAAGAAGCTACTGCCCCAGGGGTAGGATCTTGCCCTTACTGCTGCACAGCAGAGAGAAGCCATTACACATCAGATCTTTTAAAGAAGCTTTTAATGGGATATATTACCTGAAGTCATAGGTTGAGATCGTATTTGTGCTGTACAGTAAAACACAGCACAGAACATGCACTGTACACATTTCACTAAAGCTTTTAAAATGCTCTGAACATGTTTCAGTAATAATGACACTTTGCTGGGGCTTCTCTGTTTATGGCTACAGATGAGGAATGAGCAAGAGTGACAATTGCTAGGGTCAGGGATGCTTAGAGCAGCAACTGGAAAATGCATTCTGATCTCACAACTTGCTTTTACAGTATCCCTTCAGTATGGTCACATATTTGGAGGGTGGAAGAAAGATACATAGAATCATAGAATAGTTAGGGTTGGAAAGGATCTTAAGATCATCATCTTCCTAGGACCTTTTCAATCCAAATCTAAGGATAGCTGTAATCACTATGCTAAGCATCCCCAATGAATCTGCGGGATAGATTCACATCAGTCTTTAAAGAGTTAGTGTAGAAATTAAATAACCTCTTTTCTTGCTGCTAAACGAAATCTGACAGCATAATCCTGAGAATTTTCTTTTTTGGGGAGCAGTACCACTTAGCTGGCAATTTTTCCAAAGACATTTTTATTTTCAAGGAGACACACCAGGGTTTTTAAAAGCAATGTACCAATGTTGCACAGTTATATCTACTAAAAGGATATACTAAATCAAGAGGCAAGCAATGCTGCAGCCTTAAGGAAAGATGCTCATACTTTCAGAGGGCAGGGGTATTTGGGTTGTGGAGTGAAGGGAGGTAGAGTATTGGGTTGATTGGATGGTTATGGCCTGCCTGCCAGCACATAGCTGTCACAGCCACTCTGGCAAAGAGATTTCTTAACTAGTCTTTTATGTGCAGTCCAACTGCCACCAAAACCAATGAAGCAAATCAGGAAAGAAAAAGTTGAGCAGGAGTAAACAAAAAACGGGGTTATTTTCCTAGCCAATTAGCAGTAGCCAGGGTGCATGGCTTGCCACTAGGTGGAAGCAACAGCGTGCCATCCCATTTCAGGCATCTCTCCCTGGGAGGTTATCGTCATGGCATGCTCTGCATTCACTGCACAAAAGCAGATGAGAGCCACAAATCTCATTAGTGGGTTGGTCTGTATTCCAGGCATTCAAGGCAGACAATCACATAATACAAGACAACTGTGTGACCCAAAAGTCACTTAGTCTGACTTCAGCATCTTCTGTTGACTACACAGATTACAACAGGAAATGTGACCTATGTCAGGTTAACTTCTTTCCCCTTTTCCCCCCAAAAAGATAGAAAAAAAATCACAATACAGCACAAGAATGTCACAATTCATACTTGAAGTGAACTGCAGCAGAACCACGCTTCATTTCTGAAGCTGCGCAGAGAAACACATAATATATTACCTTATTCATAAGGAAGAACACCTCTTCTATAAAGCATTTGTTTGTACCAAAATACAGTGACAGATACCCTACCTCCATATTAAGAGGACAAAAAAAAAACCTGTGAAGAAAGATAACTGTGTTCATCTCACTGGAAGACTACTGACCTTGATCAGAATTCAGTTACAGTGGTAGAAATATGCCCAAAGTTTGGAAGCAAGACCCATATTATTGAAACACCAGCTTTTCATCACAAAAATGACAACAAAATGATTTAGAAGTAAACTTAGGTTAAGGAAGTTCCATTTTATAATCCCTCCACTTCATAAAACTACTGAGCTTGTTTCCAGGCTTAAGCAAAGCCCTCAACTATATACTTACCCTGATACACTTACATAGCTCATTGTGACCTGTGAAAACATGCTTCATCTGCTGTGAAAAACATTATCTCCTCCAAGAAACAGTTCTAACATTTTAACTGCCAACAAAGACAAATACTTAATTGTCATGAATACCTACCTTCATTGCATCAAGTGCCAGTTTTAGATTTGCCTTCTCCATGGGATCAGTAGTGTGCTTTACAAGTTCCTGTGAACAGTTAAAACTTTCACTCATTGTCAGTAAATAAATTGACATCGTCATTGCTCATTCCCACCCAAAAAAAAAAAGCCAAAAACATAAAATACAACCTAAGAATTCACATATTCATCCCCACAGTGATCCCCCTATTCACATATTTCATCTCCATAGTGAGCACCTTAGAACTGAGTGGGGACCACTGCAAACTGATAACTAACAAATGTGAAAGAGTGATAGCTGTGCAGCCTAAACACTGACTTTAGCTGCTAGTGAACCATCATTAGAAGCTAATTTGATCAGTCTGGCACTTAAAACTTGCCAAATCAGATCATTAAGGTATGTGTGTGCTGAAAGCACAGGTAAACACTTAAGTTCATTTGCACATTACTATGCTGTATGTCATTGCATTCCAAGGCAAGCACTTGTCTGCAGAAAGCGATGTACACTGGCAATAAAATCTCTGTTAAACAGTGCACTGCTTAAAAGAAGTCACTGCCTTATTACACCTGACTCAGCTGACAGGCTGCTTCAGAAGACATTGAAATCAAATGTAAATGTTTAAAGAATTTTTTAGCCACTTCCCATATGGAAAATAACGGGGCTGTTTTAGTTTTTATTAAGTGAAGAAGTAACCTCTTGGGGAAATGGGCTACTTCTTTATAATTTGAGAAGAGAATTAAAAATTTCAACAAACATAACTTGCTAAAATCATAGGAAATGCAGGAATAACTACTTATACTTCATATTGCAACATTAATAATTTACTGATTTTTTTCTTTTCAAGTCCATTAGCATATTTTTCTGGTACAACGTACAATATAGTTTCACACAGAGCATAGTGACATACTGTACATCACCTTTTCACAATATACAAGTCGATTATAAAATCATGACTCAGGTCTCTTTAAAGAGCAGCTGTACCATTCATTGTTTTTTTTCCCATTTTCCACTGATCAAAATATTGATGACTCATAGAAATAATTCAAAACATTTAATATTACATAATGCATGTTGCTCTGAAGAGTCAAAATTATGCTTCACATACAAGTAGTAGATCTTTTTAAAATGGCATTTTACAAGCATCAGCAGGGTTGACACTCTAATAAAGTAATATATTTCTTTGCAGCTGAACTAATGAGTCTCCTGGCACAGCTATCAAATTAAATTTATAAGACTCTCCACCCTTATTACAGAACTAACTGCAAAAGCTAATGCTTTGTGGGTTATAACAAGAAGCATTCCAAAATGAGTATGGCTTTATTGTAATTCATGACAGCAAAGAAGCATCTTAAAAGTATGTTGTAAGTATGGCCCAGCTTCCTCTTTCTAGGGGCAATAGTTCACATTTCAAAGTATCATGATTATACTTTGGTACTACTAACCATGTTAAGCATACCAAGAATGAAAGATTCAGATACTGAGGAAAAAAAATGTGGCTTATTCTTTTTTCCCAGATATGCTTCAGGTCCCAGGAATTATCTTTGAAAGAAAACCCCCACTTGACTGAATTTTATTTTGTAACAAACCATCCCCAAATCTATGGAAATGTCAATCACCTCCCTCTGATAAAGACCTTTAGCTCTCATTGTTACAATCCACTGATGATACTCAGCCCCCTTCATAGTTTCAAAAATAAAGTACCTGGAGCAGTAAGTGGTATTTTAGCACTCTCTGCATTGGAACTACTAAAAGATCCCGTAACGTAAATTTCCCATTATTGGCCCTCTTTGAACATTCCTAGTTCAAAGGAGAAGAAAGAATAAGACAAGAGAGTTAGAAACTAAAAATATTCATGCAAGACATTAGAAAAATCAGTGACATGGGCAGCAACCTTTAGCAATGATATGCAGGAAAAGACAGAGGACACCCACAGCAAGTCCGCAGCCACCAGCAGATTAGAGGTACCGGAGACACTCTTCAGGGGATGTCCAAGAAGATACTCATATCAAGACAACAAGGTGAAAGCAAAGTCTACTTGTTGTGCACTATCTACGGACACACTAACCCTCAGGCTAGTCAGCTAAGTAGCAGCTCTGCTTGAAAGGGGTCTTGCCTGTGAGGGGGTCGAGACCTGTGAGGCTGTGGGACCAGGGCTTGTTTAGCCTAGAGCCTACCTTCTCAGCTGAGATATTATCACAATAAACAGAAGGGTACCACTGATGATCGCTTCCCACCCCACCCACCAAAAAAAAGAATCAGAAAAAAACAACCTAGCCCTATCGATGACAGGGGCAAAACTTTCACTTCAGTGTCAGGACATGTACTGCAAGAGTTCATATATTCATTTGATTAGAGGCTCCAAAAAAATGAAAACTAAGAGAAACACTCAAGTTTCAGTTAAGCTAGTTTTTTATCATAAAGTTTTTACTTGCATGAAAGTGAGGCATAGTCACAGAAACACATTTTTTATATATATGTATATATACACATTAATACAAATACCTCTAACTTCAATTTAACATCTTCTTTTGTCTTAGAGATGTTGTCTAAGCATGATATTGCTATCTCCACTTGACTGCAGTACTGTCCATAAATAACCAATCTAAATCAAAGCAAGAGATAAAGAATAAGAGAAACATTTCCACATGTAAGAACAATAATGTTTTTCACAAATACATTGGTAACAATCCTCCTTTCAAAAGGAGCAGTGCCTAAATAAGACAGGATAGGATTTAGCCATAGACTTCAATGAGCTACATAAAGGATATTCAGAGAAATATAATTTTCATCTACCTTCAACATGTTGTAAAAGCATTGCAACATCCTTTAATATTCACATACATAAGTGAATATGAAAGGACTCATTAAAAAGAAGCTTAACTGCCATGTAACTGAACAACAGTCTTTAGTATTTAGAACACTTGATCTCCAAGGTTGTGATGTATAAATTCTGTAACACAGACTCAGGAGGATTTATTATAGCTATCCATTAAAGAACTTACAGGTTGCCCAAACTGATCAATCACCAACAGTTTCTACCAGGTTATATCCTGTAAGCCCTCAGATCAACATAAAAAAACTCAAGAAATTTTCTATAGCTGTCAAGGGCAGCAATGCTTCTTGAAGGAGCTTGGGTTTATGACAAAAGTTTCTTGTCCCTCTTTGGAGTGCTTCTTTCTACTAGTCTCATTGCAAAGAGCGCTGTTTCCTTTAACCTCTTCATACATATATTGAGGCAATTCCTGCTATATGCTTAAAATCCTTTTTTGGGGGGGTGCCGTGAGCCTTCCACTAGGGTCTCCTAGATTCCTTTTTCTCTTACCTAATCTTTACCATTTTTTCCCTCCATTCTTTTTTTCACAGTTGAAGTGATTAAAGTGATTTAACAACACTTCTGATTACTTAAATCACTACATGGTTAAGACACTAAGTCTACCTCCATCTATTTCATTGTTGTATAATATAAACTTGAAGATTCTTCTTGGTGTCCTCTGTTCCCCTTTTAGCACATATTTCAGAACTAGTTTTGAAATATAAGCATTTTTCAGAACAACTTCTTGTCCCCTAATTCCCTCCTACAGAAGCAGAAAGTCTAGCAGCCTGGGAAATAAATATGTCCTGCTCCAACACAAAAGCTGGACAGAGGGTCTCTGAAGGCAAGACTGTTTGTAGGCAGCCTGGGACACCCTCCACACTTAGAAAACAACTCTAATGTTTTCTGGAAGCTGCTGTCCAGCTTCTCACAAGAATGTTATTACTGCAACAATCCTCCTTCCTCATCACCCTTGAGCAAACCCAATTTGCTCCCACAGGTCTTTCCTGCTCCAGTCACACAACGAACTGATTTTTAACCACAACCCAAGGTTTACTTCAAGGTACATCAATGCTGGAGGCCACAGTACAAGTGTTTTTCACCACATATATATGCCACAGGCATGTAAGTTCATCTATACAGTTCAAGAGCTGTTCAGTGCTTGCAGGAAAAAAAATATCTGAAAAGGTGACTAAAAAAACTGGCAATTAGCCTACAGGACATGGCATGCTGCCACAGTTATCCTGTTATCAGCTTGGCTGGTTTTCAGTTTGAAGGTAGAACATTAGCTTTACTGTCACACCTTTGACTGCATGGTAGGCTAAGTCCCTAGTCTCTTCTTTCTTCTCTTCTGCAGTCCCTTCCGATTTCTCTTCTTCCAAATTATGGCCATTTCTGTTTAATTTAACCTGGAATAGCCTTAATATATATCCTTGCCTTACTTTGCCCCTTCTTCCATTTTTAACTGTTAAACAAAACTGAGACATGCTATAAAATACCCAGGATTTTTTGCATGAAAAAATGTTATGCAGAATAAGCTATTTTTGTTTGAAATATAGATGTTACCTGCCTATGTAACCATATTGCCAAAATTGAGCATAAGAAGAGAGAGGGCTCATATAGCAATTGGTTACATTTTGACTTCCAGGCTCAAAATGTCGAATACTAACTTAATAAGTATACAGACATAAAATACCACCAAGTTTCAAAAATATTTATTTAAAAAAAGTAAAATATCAAATTGAACAGAAATTATCACAATTAATAACAGTCCATAAATCTTACCTTTCTTTGTAGTTAATAAAAATTTGATATAAGTTCTGGTCATTTTTGTTTACAATAGAATCATTGATGTCCTGTGTTAGATTCCTGTGGATTTTCACCAAATCCTTAAAAACAGTAAATGGGGAGAAGAAAAGGTTTCTGAAAACAGAACTTAAACCTTTGAATATAAAAATGAATTATTTCATGTTAGATCCATTAATTTCAATTAACTGAAAAATAGATAATTTGATAGTACAACCTCATTTTAAGGTTTCCCACATTTTCCCTATCATGCAACAAGAAAAACTAAACTCAAAGAACTACCTATTAGAGACTAATTTATTGTAGCTTAGAACATGCACTGTTAATTCATCTTCGTTTTATAATAATTTTCAAATTAAACAAATGAAGTAAATGCTTTAATGACAAGATAAAGTAATGATTCACATCCCTGAGCTTTGAAAAATTAGTTTTGTACATTACATTGGTCAATTACTGATGTTCTAGTATTAACTGCAATCATAATGAGTTTCCTAATTCAGCAGGCAACTAATGGCTGAGAGAAAGGCACAGCTATTGCAAAAAGATTTGCTCTCCAAGTACAGTTGCAACTCACCTTGTCTGCTCACTGTCATACAAAAACCTGTAAGCATCTATGGAAAATTACATCAGCCTTAATACCATATAGATACTGTCAGAGAATTCACTAGAAATTAAATCAAGTAACGTAAGCTGTGCACAGCCTACTAACAGAAAAACAAAAAGGGACATTGAAGATAGATTTGAAAATAGCTTTGGGACCAGCAGTGTTTAACTTCTTTGTCATCAACATGGACAGTAGGATAGAGTAAACCATCAGCAAGATCGCCAGTGTGACACGGTCACCATGCTGAAAGGATGGGATGCCATTTAGATAGACTTCAACACAGTTGAGAGGTGGGCCCATGCAAATCTTGAAGTTCAACAAGGCCAAGTACAAGGTCCTGCACCTGAGGGCAATCCCAAGCAGCCCTGAGAAGAGAGACTTGGGTGCTGCTCAGTAAGAAAGTTAATATGAGCCGGCAGTGCACGCTTGCAGCCCAGAAAGCCAGCCATATAATGGGCTATATCAAAAGGCAGCGTGACTAGCAGGTTGAGAGAGAAGATTCCCCACAAGAAAACTGGATAGGTACTTTTTACAGGGGCCTGTAGTGATAGGACCAGGAGAATGGCTTTAAATTTTAAACAGGCTAGATCTAGTTTATATATTAGGAAGAAATTCTTTACTGTGAGGGTGATGAGACACTGGAACAGGTTGCCCAGAGAAGCTGTGGATGCCATAACTGGAAGTGTTCCAGGTCAGGTTGGACAGGGCATTGAGCAACCCGATCTAGTGGAAAGCGCCCTTCTCCATAGCAGGGTAGTTGAGCCTAAATGATCTTTAAGGCCCCTTCCAATCCAAACCATTCTGTGATTTGATATTTAAGATGGTGTGGCATGGTGCACCCCTCCTCTAACCCAGCCTTTATTTCCCATACCTCTGCTCAAGTGAGAACCACCGGTGTGGTGGGTGGTGGTTGGCAATAGTGGGTGGAGTCATCTGTTGGCTGCATCCAACATGAAGTGGATTCAGGAGAGGGAGATAAGAAAATAGCCAAGGGCTAATCTGAGTAACATGCATGCCCCCTAACCATAGTCCTGGTCAAATTCCAACTCAAGCCAAGCATGGAAAAAAACTAACTTCTGTAGTCAGTATGCAAATGTGGCTATGAGTCAATTTATCTTACTCTATAAACAGTGGTCAGCTCAGGGCCCATTTAGCTCTCATGCAGCACGCCAGGATCTCCCCTTCAGCTAGGATGCCTCTCAAGGTTACTCTTCAAGGTTGAGAGATTCCTTACCACAACAGACTATTGGTAAGTGAATAATAGCATGCTAAACCTTTGAAAACTTAGCTCATATAAAGGATTGATTTTTGCATTTACAATCCATTAGACATAAAGTATTGACCAAGTTTGGGGCTAAGCCTGGATCCAGCCACACCAACACTACCCCATGAGGAGTTTAACACACCAGAGAGTCCTTTCCAAACCTCATGACTCAGTGTGAGAGCCTCCCTGACATTTCTGTCTGACCCTGCCCTCCGTGCAGTAAATCAAATGTACCTTGCCATAAAATCTTGTTAAATCACTGTCCTATTACCTATCAAACTTTGTTAAATTGGTGTTTTATATCAATAAACATATTGCTACTTCTCTTTCATGAGTAAACTGCATTGCTTCATCCACAACAGCTGGTTTCATGGAGTAAATGATATGCGACAAAAATAATACATAATATTGAGTTGTGAACTAAGTGAACTTCACTCATCAGAGATGAGGGAGCAAAAACTTAGATCAAATTCAGTTGCTAGCAACTGTATGGCCATATCCTCAGACTCTTCAATTGCAACAGAGGTATTAACATAGAAACGTTTCCCTATTAATATATTATAGGAGTACATTTTCTCAGAAACACATAGACTCAACAAATAAACATTCTTGAAAAACAGCTTAATGCTAAGGGGACAAAATGTCTTTTTGAGCTTCTATTTCCAAATCAAAGTCAAGCTTTAAATTTAACTGATATTAACATCTGTCGTGGTTTGAGCCCAACTGGCAACTAAGTACCACACAGCTGCTTACCCACTCCCCCACCCCTCCTCAGTGGGGTGGAGAGGAGAACTGGCAAAAAGGTAAAACCCATGTGTTGGGATAAGAACAGTTGAATAAATTAAATGAAAGTAAAATGTTTTTTTTATTACTATTATTACTGAGATAATATGATGATGGGGGAATAAATATCCCCCGTTATCCCTCCCACTGGCAGAACGTGGGACACTGAAAAATCATCGAATTAGGGTAAGCACTACTTAGCAACAACTAAAACACTGGTGTGCTATCAACATTATTCAGACTAAAACGAAAACACAGCACTGTACCAGCTACTGGGGGGGGGGAACCTAGCTCTGTCTACATAGCGAATATAGCACCACCCTAAGCACTGATCCTTCACCAAAACCCTTTAACAAAGACAAATTCATCCTGTTCTGAGAACACTGCACTTGCTTTCCATATCACAGTTTGCTATAGAGCAATGTGTAACACTGCCCTCCAGCCTTCCAGCTGAGGAATTGCTGCAGAGACAAGGTCTGAGCAGACAAAGCTTTTGCGCATATTTTTAGCTTAGCAAATTCTGTATTTCTTTCAAAGTTTTTAGATGTCTATGAAGTATTACTGGAACCAGAAATAAGCACCATCTCTTGATAGCAGAATAATGAATGCTGACAGAGAAAAGCAAAGTAAAACAACCAAAATAATTCATAATGCTGTCTTCCTAGTTTCAAACAAAGAGATTTTGTTCTGTTTACTCCTCTTATCTGATCTCCCTGTATTTCTTTAATGAGTAGTGATCAGGCCAACCCCTGAGTTTGTGCTTGAAGTGTGTAAGCCCTTTTTACCCCTGTGCAGTGTTTCACATCGGCTGTCTTTAGGTGTTTCAATGCACTTAAGTCAACAAGCCTGAGCACTCAGAGCCTTAAGAAAGAGGTTTACAGTAACTTACGTAGGGCACATCACGGCCTTATTTACAAAGAATAAGAAACATTGATGTAGGACAGAATATAAATATGATTTCAAAAGCAAAGGGATCTTTATGGGCGGCTGACATACTTCAAGAAGTATGGTCAAGTTAGGTTAGTGGTATCTGGCAATATTTTGGACTAATACTCAAATAGAAAGAAATTACAGCAACTGAGATTCAGAGCACAAACTTTAACAGCAAGAGAAATATGGCCATACTCTGGGGACTCTTTCTTTACAGTGTGCCTCATAAAAGAAGACTCTTTTCATTTTTCCGTTGAGAGAGGCTTTGGACCATGTCTGATGTCTTTCTCTGAAGCCAAAAAAAGACATCTACTGAATATTCTCACCAACTAAAAATACCTGTAGATTCTCATACTATTATTTTTAGGCCAGAAAAGGTGGAACAAACTAATAATCACAGAAACTTTTATGTTTTCAGTCAAGCATAAAAAAATCATGTGCACATTATTTTTTTATCAACTGCCTTAATATCTACATAAATGCATTGTGCACCATATTTCAAATAATAATTTTGTGCAGTAACATACAACACAAATATCTCAAATCCATTAAACATGCAATTACTTACAGGAATATTGATGAAAACAGTATCAAACTCTGAAGCAGACAGAAACCTTTTCAATGGCACCATGAAAAACTGCAAGAGAAAGTTTTTATATATCAACTATGACACATTTTCTAGACTGTTATAAGAATACATAAGTTAAAATTCTATAAGTAGCATCTTACTTTCTCTATAGATTCCAGAGTTTCAGTGTATTTCTCTTCAGTTTGCTTTATTTCAGCAAGGCAACAGCTTCTAATGTCATTTTCAGTATATTTCTGCAATTATGATAGAGTCAAGGTTAAGTCATTAACAGCATCTAATGGATAAGAAATGTATTTGTTTAAAATTAAGCAATTAGGGTAACTGTTTCCTGAAATTCTCAGTAGCGCAGCCTCCAAATATGACAGCAATAACCAAGATTATATTAATTTTAAATGAGCTGATGACTTGTAGAGTTTTACTGAAATTCAGCATTAAAGGAATATTATGAAAAGTTAATGTTTAGACATAAAACACCAAACTCTCTTCATGTGCTTTGGAAGCTGAAATACAAGGTCACATTTAATTTACATCCAGACTGAGAAATCTTATTTAAAATACTCAGCAGTTGATAATTCCATTAAACTTAATGGCACTAAATCATCTAAGTAACTTTCAATGCCATAAATATTAGATTCAATCTAATCCCTGCACTTGTTTACAGTTTTCCCTTGTGGTTCTCAAGGGGAGCTTTCTCTTCAGACACAATATATGTCCTTCACTCAGGAAGTGCAAGGACCTCGAAGTTCAGCTCTTACATATGTAGGCATTGGTCTTCAATGAGATCCTGGGATTTTTCCATGTAAACCACCAGATTCATAGTTAACTGAAATCATTATCAGCACAGGACTCTAAAAATAGTTTACAAGCACTCTTGCTGAAGATCAGATCTATAGTTACAGCTTCGATAACTTGCAAATCTGACTTCAAATGAAAGAGTAAACACCTGGAAGAAGGTATACAAGCACTGTGTCAAGCAAGACTTAAAACATCTGAAGACATACAGGTCAGCTTGGAGACCAGATACAGTAGGTAGCTTTTACAACTAAAATCAATAACTGATCCAAAATGTTTTCTCCAAGACGAGCAAAAGCAGTGGATTAATAAGCAAAGTACTACTACGTCCTTTCTGAAGCCTATTTATCCCTGACTGTATCTAAACTTTTTTCACCCCTTGTAGGGAACCCACATACTGCACATAATAGACCTGATGACTACGCGTTACTCAAACACAGGGAGAGTCTGGACTAGAAATCTAGTACTAAAGTTCTCCCCATTTAGAAGACATTGCTTTCAAACAAATGACTTTTCTCCTCCAGGAATAGCAAAAAACTTTTAGATTGAAATTTTAACAATTAGCTCTTAGCGTGTTTAAGAGCTACACTCCTTCCACTCCCCTCTCTTTGCTATCAGTCCATTGAGACACCCACCACACGTACCACAGCAAATAGCAAGCTACACTTATGAAATTGTCCACGAACCGCATAGAGCACCTATAATATTATTTGGCCAGCTATGAAGAGTGGGAAATGTATTCCTACCACCTAAACTAGATGCAAATTTGCAATCATACAGGCATAAAAATTTTGTCACTGTTCAGACTTTTTTTTGCTGTTCTGACATATCTCCTTTACACTTCTCTCTGTTTGTCTCCATGTGACTCCAGAAGCAGCTCCTGCAACTGGAATATGGCTTCCCACTCGTGTATCTACCAGGTACTGCGTTACCTCAGAAATTATTCTCCAAACACAAATTTTCATTATTGAATGAAATAATTATTGAATAACACAATTATTTAATTTCCCACAACAAGCATTAAAGTGTCATTCTTATCACCCGCAGACAGAAGTAACCATTTTGCAAAAATACAGTCTGTCATCATGAGTAGCAAAGTACTTTGCGAGCATCATCTGATGATCAGACGTATCTCATAATGTATCGTTTATTCCCAAATTCCTTGGCAGGGAGAAGCAGGCACAGTCTCGGTTGACTATAGTTAACTGCTATCCCAGTAAAATACTAGAATTTTACATTACACAGGCTTATAGTTATTTTTCACCTCTACCTTTTGAGCCTGTTCAAAGTGCTTGCAGTATTTGCACCAAGTTGTTGCACCCAATAGGAGTTCATACCAATTTTTAAAGTGATGGTTTGTTTCACCAACTCTCACATGAGCAACGCAAATAAATTTTTGAAATTCCACTTTAAAATATTCCCTTGAGTTCTGTGCTCACCTAACCCAAACAAATCATTCACAGAAGCACTTTTGGCAGAAATATACATATCCATTTTCCAGCTGTACCACAAACTTCCAGAATTTAGGTACAATAAATAAAAGGAGAGATGAAATAAGAAATAATGCGTGAATACCAGTACAAGTGAGAAAAATTGCCTTTGAAGGTCAGGTACTGCTAGAGATAATTTAGTGCAACAGTTTGCTTCAGAAAATAATGACGATACATCAAAGATGAGGAGATGAAAAGCATTCTGGGTGCTGTTGGAGACTCCAAAAAGTAGTCAGTGGTTCTAAAAATCTACCTGGAGATTGCCCTGTGATAGTGTTTACACAGAATCATAGAACAGTTAGGGTTGGAAAGGACCCCAAGATCATCCAGTCCAACCCCCATGCCAAGGGCAGGGACACCTCCCACTAAACCATATCACCCAAGGCTATGTCCAACCTGGCCTTGAACACTGACAGGGATGAAGCATTCACAACTTCCCTGAGCAACCCATTCCAGTGCCTCACCACCCTTACACTAAAGAATTTCTTCCTCATATCCA
>JAOEHY010022500.1:5304-19423 GCA_025447955.1 Psilopsiagon aurifrons
GAACAAAAGGGGAGCACATATCCTCATTCGTTTGCTAATAGGCTACTGAAAGAGAGACATCAAATCTACTATTGTAGTGAAAGGATGCAGTCCAACTTGCTAAAAACAGAGAAGAAAAGAAAGACAGGGCAAGGGAGGAGAAAAAATAAATTAGGTTTTCCAGAAGCACCCCAAAGTCCATGCTTCCAACTCAACAGGAGCCCCAGGAGGCTGAGCAGGGCAGTGACACCAAACTGATGAACACCAAAGAGGCACTTTTTTCAGCTCCAGTTATGAAAAACGTTTCTTGCAGAGCTGCCATAGTTCATATGCTCAGAGCAACAGTGTGCAGAAAGGAGAAGGGTTCGGGTTTTTTGGGAAGGGAGGTGGAAAAAAAAAGAGAGAGCACAAACCGTGCACTGGGAAAGCCACACCGATGAGCTTGTTAACATTTGAAGAGACTGCTTGGCGTGATTCCTTACACAGATTCCTGCCAAGAATTTGCAAGAGGAAAGTATATTTAGCAATCCAAAGCATGCCAAAGCCTTGTCAAGAGAGAAAAAAAACGTTTTGAGTATGTGGAATAGCAATTAGACATTTTCTAAGCAGCCATTTTCAAAATGCATCCAGGCATCTAACAAGGGCACCTGAGGCATATCCACAACTCCTCCACACTCCATGCCTACAAAGACATCCACTAAGGACCGAATTCTCTGAGGAGGGATATGTTACCGATGGCAACTGCCCATTTCCAGAACACTGGGGCTGGCTTCAAGCTGACTGTTCTCTGTGCCCCTGAGCCACTGTAAATGCAGTCTCATGCCAGTGTGCATCATTTCGTAGCATTCTTTATAAGGAATCATTTCTCCATAGCTGGGAAATGGAGAGGTGTTGCCTGGCCAGTTCTTTCCTGGGAGCTGGACCAGCTCTGCAATGCTCTGTGTCCCCAAGTGAAGCTGCTGAGCATCCAGGTGAGATGAGCAGCAGGTGGAAGCTAGGACAATATGCTAAATCACATGGTGACCTGCAGCCTGTTGAAGTGGTCCTCACATCATACCTCAGCTCTGGCCAATTCTCTCATTGTCCAGTGCTCTGAGCTGCAAAGCTAGCAATAAACAGCATCACTAAAGCTCCTGTCTTTACAGGGAGACACCTAGAAAATTATCCCAGGACAGGTATGTCTGCCCCAGGAAGGTGACTCACCTGCATCACTCGCTCAGGAAGGCAATGGCCTCTTGTGCCCTTTATTGTGCACAAGGATGAAGGCAGCTGACCGTACAGTACAGTAAGGCCAAGACATTTGCTGTTCACGGAAGTTGGAAATCACACTGGGATATGCTACTTAAAACATAGTACCCATTGCTTATAACCGTCAAGCTATATTACAGTCAAATCCCTGGGAAAGAAACAAAGCCAAAAGGGAGTACCTGCGTACGGGCTGAATTCACACTGCCTTCAAGTCAGGACACAGAGAAGGAACAATCTATGTCTGTGGCTGAGGTTTCTCATCCCTGTGGGCCCTAAGCCACAAGAGTCTTCAATATGTAGCATAACACAAACGGTACCCCCAAGTCTTAATATCGTCTGTGACCCATCACAGACCAAACAGGCTGTGAGTAAGCAAGAGGGCAAAAGAAGTGAAAATGGGGTAAAACCAAAGGAATAGTTTTCTTCTGGAAACACGCAGATACTTAACAGAGAAATCAGAATGAGGACAGTTGCCCTGAGCTCCTTCAGGTTGTGTTCCTTTGGGCTCCTGAAACACCTTTGGGCACCAAAAGTGCCACCTTGATTACAGCAACCATACCTTTGGATTATATGCCTGATCCTGAAAAAATCCCATGGGACTGACAGATTGTTCTGAGAAAAGAGATCCCCTTCTCATCTGCTCTTCAAAAGCAACCAAGATTGACCAACCTGCTCAGCCACATCTACAGAACATTCCATCAGACTCAAAGTCTCTGTTTCCACCAAATCCTCCTCCGATTCCCTTAACTGTAGCAATCCAGATGGGTCAGACAGTGCCATAAGCTCACACCCTCCAAGATGCTGCCAACACTTTACTCTCTGCTTCTACTGCACCTAATGCAACTCCATCAAAGTTCCTGACTAAAGCTCAACAACTGAAAGCTGTAAGTAAAATTGCTAAGAATTCCTGTTTCCACCCTGGATTCCCAGGATCACCTGGCCAAATCACCCAGCTGCTGATACAGCAAATTCTCCTAAGCTATATACAGGGTTTGGATAGAGCAACAACACAATTTCAGTTCTGTTAGAGGTGACAAACCACCATAAAATCTGTCTCCATCCTCCTCATTCCTATTTCTACCTCCTCATCTCTTGGCATAGATTCCTGTTTCAGTCTAAAATCACCGTCATGGTCTATTCTGGGGGGAGGAAGACGAAAAGCTGAGCTAAGAAGCTACGGTAGCCACACAGGTGAGCAGAGAGCCTTCCTCCTGGATGGAAAAGGAAGCTGGGAAGATGCCGCCAAGCAGCCGCCTTGCAGCACCGAGCACAGAGCGGCAGTGTCGCCCGCTGGCCGCTCGCAGCATTGCCAGCTCGCCGCTCTGACCACGGCATCCTTCCTCATTCCCGACCTCTTCACCTTCCTCCCTGCTCGCGCTTTAGGAAAACGTGCAGGATTGGCAGCCCTGAAGGTCCACCAGCACAAAACATCTCTGTCCAGAAGCAGGCCAAGGTGTACCACAGAGCTTCTGGGAGAACACAAGCAGCCCAGGAGACCTGTGGGCACAGCCCATGCAGGGATGCAGGTGGGACCACACAGTTGAGGTAAAATATCATCTCACAGGTTTATCTCCTCACTCTGCCCAGCTTCCACCCTCTGCAAATATTAATCTCAAAGGTAATTAATTACTTCCTCAGCAGGAATAGAAGTCACCTTAGATAAGATACCTGTGCAATCACCTTGGGATATCAACATAATGAAGCATATCCTCTGCATCTGTTAATAGCTACTTCATAGCAGTTAAGTGGGCTTTAATCAGAAACCTGTGCTTTAATTATGACCTCTGCATTAATGAAAAAGCACAGAGGTGTGCAGTCATATCTCAGCTCCCAGGAGTGGGAGCGGAGAGAGACATAGAAATGTGACCCAAGCACACTGAGTCAAGAATAAAAGACAACATGCAGAGCACCACCATCCTGTTTGTAAAAAGCAGGGAGAGCTGGTAACACACCTCACACCACAGCTGTCACAGCCAGCTACAAGCCTTTGAGACAGCAGGTAAATCCAAATTTCCCAGGAGCAAGCTCAGTAGACCACCACTTAAATCTGGATTTAGTGGCTCAAGAACTCCAGAAGATAGAAGGATGTGTTTAACCAGGGGACATCTGCAGCTGTTCCAAGCACTGAGCAGTACTTTTCTCTGATCACTAAGACATAGCAGCAACTGGTGGCAGATGAGCCACATCCATTGCCCCTGTATCACTGCAGATCCCTGTGAACACCTCATGTTCGCAGTGAGTAGGTGAGTAGGAACACCATGCAGGTGGTGCTGGAATTTCAGACCTCTTCTGCAACTTCACTGGAAACAGCATTTGCCCCTCCCATCCTCAAGCCAGAAAGCCGGGCTGCTGTTTCCAGGCTGTCAGGCGTCCCCTGCTTCAACTGCTGCACAGTGCCTCCTTGCAGGAGCAAGGACTTCCACAGAGCAACCCAAACCCCACAGAGCCCCTTTTAGAGGCAGAGCTGTATAGCCATATCACCAAAGGATGTTGCACAAAGTGTTTTACCAACAGAGGCTTTCTCACAATGAAGTAGCAAGCAAAGTAATCAGTGCTCATTTGATTTCACCACAATTTCACCAAAAAAGGGCTCACATGAAGACACCTTTAGTATAATGCATGTTGTCTTTATTTTGATGCAGTTTTTGAAGTGTCAGCATTGCTCAGAAATCTTCTAGAAAGTGCTGAGGTGATGCACAGATGCGTGGCTGGTATGTCCTGAGTTCATTCACCTCTGTGTGAGCTGGTGACTGGAGCGGCTTCCCCACATCTGCATCACCTGTTTTCCTGAAGGCCCAAGCAAGGACACAAAGCTGTTTCTGGACATTCAGTCTACACCACTTCCCCAACCCTTCCTTCTCCTGGAGGCTTCCCTAAAGGATGGCTCAGCTACCTGCAAAGCAACCCCTGGACCACAGCACTCATAAACCTATGCAGGAAGGAAAGCCAAAGTAAGGGGCACTGCTCCTTAATAAACTCAGAGATGGGTCAGCATCTGATTTTTAGGCAGCAGAGATGTCCTCACAGTAGCAGAAGCCATCCTCATGTACCATTCACCCTATCTTCATTGGGAGCAGCAGCCACTGGGAGAAAAGCTGGGTCACTGAAATGCTCCAGCTATCCATACAACAGTATGCAAGGCATCCCCAAGGGAGCAGAAACATTTTAACTGAAAGGAAAGTACAAGGCAGCTTAGAGATGACATTTCAAGAAAGCTGGTTAGCATGAACCAAGATCAGCAACAGCAGTGCCCAGGACTAAGCTGGAGGCCTGATGGGAAAGCTGCTCTCATGCAAGAAAAGCGGCTGCAAAAATGAGCAGAGTTGAGCTGAGAGTTTCATGAACTCACAATGTTCCTCTGTACCCCTGTTGTAAGAGAAGACTTGCACGGCAGGCCACGATAGCATTTATCTACATATACAAAAATGAGCATTGTTTGTTAACATTAACATTGTTAACATTGTTAACATAGTTAAGGAGTCACACACTGCCATCTCCACTCTAAGCCTGTCACACAGTTCTTCACCTTGCACTACAGGTAGAACAAGGTATGTAAATGGAGAAATGTGCAGTGAGCCCTCAGATGGCAGATTGCCGTTCTCCTGGAAAGTCATTCGCAGGATCCTAGGGAATGACTCTCATCACTGCTGGGAGGTGACATAAAGGATATGTAGGTTGCTATGGATGACACTGGATACCTGAACATACGGATTTTGATGTTAGTGAGAAAAGTTTAGAAAACTAAAAAAAAAAAAAAAACAAAACCAAAAAACCCAAAACTAGATAAGAAGTTCACGGATGCTGCAGGCAAACTTCTGAGCTACACAAGTTTTGCAGCTTGGGAAAAAGGTCCTACTTTGGTCCAATTCTGAATTTATTTTTCAAATAGATCAGGTTCATTAATGACATTATTGCCATAGCTCATGATCACCCAAATCCATTTAAAGTTTAAGCTGCAGCAAGGGTAAGCAATCACTATGCTTCCTGCTTACTATTCTTCCTCCAGCACCTGACCAGGGTTACTAACAAGACTCATGTTTTCTGACCTGTATTAAGGACAGAAGAGATGCTGCAGTCACCAAAAACTCAGACAAAACCAAGCCTCAAACCAAATCAAAACTCACCTGACTATCAGACCATAAAAAATGTTCCAGCATCTTGAGCTTGACAGTCTAAAGAGATGGTCTGGAGGCAATTAGCTCAAACAGCAGTCTTTTTCTCCAAGACTTGATGTCCCAGGAGTTGGCTCAACATGAAGATTGACTGTTGCAACTCAGTATGGATTAGACAACTTGAACATGCAGCCCTAAAAGCCTGCTCTCACACTCAGAAAGAACAAGCCTTAGAGAGCATGCAGGTGGAATAATGTCGAGATCTGCGGGCAATAAACATGCTGTGGGTTGTAGTAAGCAATCATCTCTAGCTGGTGCTGGAAAATTAGTGTCACTGACCAGCAACAGAGGATGGTAACAGCTCTCGGACCATTCCAACCTCTGCCCCAAGTCAGCCATGATGCTCCATTTCTCTCCATCTTGCAGCATGTGCCCTACTACCCTAATCCCTCTTCAAAGGCAAATGGGAAGAGACAGAAGAGTATTTTATGAGTTCTCTCCTCTGCCCCTACATCTGTGCATTCCTCCACTCATGGAACATTATACCATTCCTCAAGGCACAAGACACAAAGGACAGATCAAGATGAGCCAGGCTTCTTCAAGTTATTTAAGCTTTCTTCAGGCTCACCACAGTGCATTCAAGCACCAAAGTATGCAATTACCTGGAAAGAAAAAGTGGTTTCTAATGGCTTCACAAGAGTCATTCTGTTGACGGATAACACTACTAATGTTGCCATAGTTATATAAATACAGTATACATGTATTGGATTTGTGTAGCAAGGTCTTGGCAGCAGGGCAGATACTGGAGTGGCTTGTAGGACAAGTTGCTAGAAGCTTCCAGTGTCTGATAAAGCCAACGCCAGGCGGCTCCAAGATGGACCCACTGTTGCCCAAGGCCAAGCCCATCAGCAGTGGGTGGTAACACCTCCCATGACATATAGCAGAGGGAAAAAACCCTCCAAACTGCACAACAGCAACTACAGCCAGAAAGTGATAGTATGTGATAGAAACAGCTCTGCAGACACTAAGGTCAGAGTAGGAGGGGAGGAGATGCTCCAGATGCAAGAACAGAGATTCCCCTGCAGCTCGTGCTGTAGCCTGTGGTGAAGCAGGTTGTCCCCACGCAGCACATGGAGGTCCAGAGTAGAGTAGATTCCACCTGCAGCTCAGGATACCACACTGGAACAGTGGTGGCCAAAGGAGGTTGTGACCCTGTGGGGAACCTGTGCCAGGAGCAGGCTCCTGGCAGGACCTGAGGCCCTGTGGAAAGAGGAGCCCATGCTGAAGGTTTGCAGCAGGACTTGTGACCCCACAGAAGACCCATGCTGAAGCAGTCTGTTCCTGAAGGACTGCACCCATGGAAGAGACCCGCTCTGGAGCAGTTCATGAAGAACTGCAGACCCCACACTGGAGAAGGGCAAGTGTGTTAGGAGTCCTCCCTCTGAGAAGGAAGGAGCAGCAGGAATGCCTGCGACGAACTGATCACAACCCCCACTCCCCATCCTTCTGTGCCACTGCTGAGGAGGAGGTAGAGAATCTGGGAACAAGCCCAGGAAGAAGGGAGGGGTGGGGGGAAGGTGTTTCTAAGATTTAATTTCATTTTTCATTAATGTGCTCTGATTGGTTTTGTAATAAGATTAAACTGACTTCCCCAAGCTGAGTCTGTTTTGCCTGTGACGGTAATTGCTGAGTGATCTCCCCCTGACCTTATCTTGACTGATGAGCCTTCTGATGTATCTTCTATCCCTTTGTCCAATTCAGAAGGGGAGTGATAAAGCAGCTTTGGTGGGCACTTGATGTCCAGCTACTGTCAACCCATCACATACAGCAAGATAAATCGGTATTACTGTAGAAAGATGATCATGATTCCACTCCATTATTACATTTTTATTGTTGAAATAAAAACAACAATAGGACAGATCTTAGCAGAGGGGAAAAAAAAAAAAGATGTTTCACAAGCAGAATGGGAAGTAGTTTCTACTGGTCTTTCAATTCCTTCAGTCTTCTGATAGCAGATTTGACCGTCACTGCAGACGTGGTACTGGAAGAAGCAACACAATCATTTGCAGTAGAATCATAGCAGTAGAAAAACACATGACTGTTATTTTTTTGAGAAACCATTAATCATTTCCAATAGTCACGGTCTGATTGCATGGTCAACAGGGGCTAATTCCACTTCGATTTTCATGACAACAAAGCAACCTTTCGAAGATGCAACTTCACAAAGCTGCATCTTAACTCAAATTAGCCTGTCACATATTGACTACATGCACAAGCACATGGGCTCAGATTACCAGTGACTGTTATGTGCGGGGCAACCAGTGTCTTACCAGAACTGTGAGGGAAGGAGAGTAAAGGAAGGGAACAAGCAAGAGTACCATTACAAGGACTATAATGATTCAATGCTTTTAAAACAAAAGGAAAACATGGAAATCATTTTTCTTGGAGTAAATCTGGTTTTGCCTATTGTACCTGTGTCAATGACTGAAAAGGCTGGGGGGGGTGTAAACACAAAAAACCCTGCAGCTTAGCAGCCTAGGCTCTGAAAGAAGAGTAAGAGCTCCCTCACATAATTAAGATTTTTATATACAGTCAAAAGAATCAAGGAAGGAAAAACAATCCCGAGGCCTAAATAAATTATCCCCAGAAGCATGATTTATTAGCAGCTGTTCAAGTTCTTTTCAGAGTAAGTCAGTGGGACATCTGTCAGGTGTCATCCACTCAATGATTCCATCCCGAGATAGCGGGATGAACCAACCATTCTCCCTGCTCCTTTTCTTCCATCACCAGAAACCTGGCCCAAGCCTAGTATCTCACACAAGCAGCAACTACGGTTTACAGAACCAGTAAGGAAGAAATGCTACTACAGCTAAGGCACAGGAGAAACCATTTAAAAATAGCTTTTACACATGTTTCAAATTCCTTATTTGAAGTTTGGGAAAAGATGCAGTGTTTGCATTTCTGAATAGAACAACTGCTTTGATAAAGCCCAGCAAGATAAAGAAATTCTGGAGGGACCCACCAAAACCAGCAGCAGTAATATGGTGGGCAAAAGGCAACATTCTCAGAAGCTGCACAACAGACACTGGAAAGAACAGCAGTCAAATCCAATTTGATCCATTCCAATCAAATTTTAACAATGCATGAAAAAAAACCCCACATATCACTGACTGGAGACAGATCTACTTAAAGGTTAGTAGATTAACAATAGAAAAATTAAAAAAAAAAAGAAAAAAAGCTGTCTTCTGTCTCAGTTGGGTGACAGCAAATGCTGGTAGGAGCCTCTTTATTTCCTTACTTGTAAGTCCAAGCACCACCAGCAACTGTCTTCATGCAGGATCCACAGTGCCAGATACCCACAGCCTTCCTCTTCATTTTAGTCTGTAATAAAAGGGGAGAGAAGTAATGCACTCTCCATCAGCTGAAAAAGACAAACAGTTGGACCCCCTTTGACTAGCATCTAACAAGTGAGTGGTGGGTACTGAAGCTCTTTTCACCAGGGCAAGTCTCCATCACCAAAGAGAGCAATCGGTTTGCCTAGACCTATACTGCATTTAGGCAGCTCTGCAAATGGGGAACTGACATTCCCACATCACATGAGCAAGACTCTAAATATAAAATAAAAAAACAGCTGGAAATATTTTTAAATTTTCATCCACTTAAAGATACCCACTCTATAGATATCAATAAAAATTATCTGGTTAAAGTACAATCTGATGAGCCTCTGATGAACTGCCAAAAAACAGATTTAAGAGTCAATTTTGATTACATACATACGTAAGATTACTTATCAGAATTTCTTTTCCATACAGAGTTATACAGCACACAAACATAAGCAATGGCAATGAAAAGTTTTAAGTGGGAAAAGCAAGCTCTCCTCTTCCTCCAGGTAAGCTGCAAAGTTACTGAAGAGGGCAGGAAGCTCAAATTTATGCCTTGATTATCAGGATAACAAGCATGTTGCTTTAATTCAGTTAGGTCTTTTCCTCCGATACCTAAAATGTATGGTATGACAACATTTCTCATTATTTTACGTAACAGAATACAATTTAACTACCACTAAACATGAAATGTCTACTATTTTTATTTTATAAAGGCTCTGACAGTAGTAGCCTCAGAATAAACTAATCACTGTTTCAAAACTAGTGCAGTTCTCTTCAGTAAAAAAATTACCAAAGCATCAAATCACATTCCTAACACCAGTAACCCAGTGATTTAGCAAGCCTTTTTAAGGGGAGGATGTCTCTCACCTTGCCACAGAAGGAGCAGGTATACTTGGCATGCTGGCTAATCTCAATCTTCTTCACCATCTTCCTAAGGGATGCACCGTAACGGGTACCATATTTACCCACAATCCCAACCTTCTTGGTGCGCTTAGCCTGTTGGGAAAAAAAACAGCACACGTTCAACTTTACTGAGACCGCCACCTCCTCGGCTGCTCCCCTCTCCTGACACATGAAGGTGCTCGGCACTCAAAACCGTGGCCGCAGCCAACCGCGCGCCTCCCTGTCGCTGTACTTAAGCACATTGGTTGTGCAAGGCTGGGAGGCTCACGCTGCGCTGCCTCCCAGCTCCTACTGGGCACCTCGGGCAGCCAGGCACGAGCAGGGCCCAGCCCGCTCTCACCCGGAGCGCTGCAGGCCGCCGAGCCGCCCGCCAGGCACCACCCATCCCTACAGCGGTCCCAGCGCTGTCACCCGGCACCGCCGCTCCCTGGGACCCACACCCGCTCAGCAGCGGCTCCCCCTCAACTCCCTCAACCTGCCATTCCCCCCAACTCGCGCCATCTCCCACGAGCCGCCCAGGCGGGAGCGAGCCCGTCTCGCAGGACAGTGCCAGGACAGAACCTGACCCCGCACAGGCCCCGGCTCATGCCCCGCCGCAGAGGGCTCAGCACCGCGCCATCAGGCGGGATGGCGGCGGATGGGTCGCGGCTCCCCGGCCCCGCTCACCATCGTCCTGCCCGCGCCGCCGCAGAGAGGAAGCCCGCGCGGCACACGCGCAGTAAGAGCCGTCGGCGGAAGTGAGGGAGGAGCCGCCCAGGAGCGGGGTGGGACGATGTGTGCTGTGGCCATGGGGCTGCCTGGAGCCTGAGGAGCGTGAACAGGAAGGCAGGTGCAGCTTGGGGGTGAGAGATGCATCGCTTAGAAACCACAGTGCATCAGTATGAAGCCTCAAGCAGTACAGCCCTGGCAGCGCTGGCGACAACGGGAGATGCCAGAACTCAGGTTCCTGGATTTCCGTTGAAGAGGGTCACGCCGGGAAAAGGAGACCGTACAATCAACTAGGTTGAAAAAGACCTTTAAGATCACCAAGTCCAACCTTTACCTCAGGACTGCCAAGACCACCACTAAAGCATATTACTGAGGGCCTCATCTGCACGGTTTTTCAGCCTCATTTTTAAAGCGAATAGTAGGTATGTCAGAGTTGGAAAAAATAAAATGAGGGTGAATTCTGATCTTCAGATACACCAGCCCAAAGCCCAGAAGTTTCAAGATAACCAGACCAGGTGCAACATGACACCTGCCTGGTTTCCATGGGGTCATCCAGCATTAAGACAACCAGCCGTAAAAGCCTCCGTATGCCACTTGGAGGTGGCTTCCAGATGCCCAGAGGGTGCTCCTAGATGCTTGGCATCCCTGAGCTACCACCAGCACCAAAGCACAGCGCCTGGACCCAGGAGAGCTTCTGCACTGCTTGGACCCAGTACACATTTTGCTTGCCTGTACTGCTGCCACTGAGCTGCAATGCTCAGAACAGGATTAAAAACCCATTAACAACCCCTTAAGAAATGTAATCCTGTTAGCCCGAGTGTTTTCTAATGCATAGAGCTGTCTGCAGCGCATCCTCGCCCCAGAAGGGAGCCAGGGCTGCCCAGGTGCTTTTCTCCCCTATGACAGCCCCAGCTGCCTCAACCCACAACAGCCTCCTCTTCATTTGCAGCCTATATAATTAATGGGGAATTAACTAGAGCACACCCCACCACTATGGTAGCCTTTCCTTGGCTGGGGTCTGTACTTCAAGATGCTCAAGGACAGCCACTGCAGCTGCTCTTGCTCTGGAGGTTTGAATCTTCAACATTTTCAATTCCCTCTGTCATACTAGGCTCCCTGTTTCCCACTCATCCCTGCAAGCTTTTCTCCTGTCTGAGCAGGAACAACTTCTGGGACCTGTTGGGCCTTTAGGCTGTGGTATTTGTATCTCCCTCTGTTGAGTCAAACTCTGATCTGATACATCCTAGGAATACACTTACCCTTTTCAGATCCTCATTATGATGACCACATGATACGGGTTTTTTTACACCAACATATTAAAAAAAAAAGTTCCTTTTGATGTTTTGGGACTACTTGGTAAAAAAAGCCCAAACAAACACAACCAAACAGTCAGCCAACACACACAGGACAGAGGATCTGCTGCTGGTCTGTAGCTACAGAGTTAAAGTATCACTGTGACAGTGCAGCATGTGGTCATATCCTTCACCTGTCAGCATTACAGACAGCTCTGCCAACAACTGAACCCACCCCCCAAGGATGGCTGCCATTCCCAGCACTCCAACATAAACATACAATTCCCAGTGGCTGGGAAGACGGATGGATGCAGGCAGGCCAGCACAGCTCCAAAAGCCTTGCATCAACAGTCTACCACCCTGAATTCTTCTGCTTGTCCCAGGCTGGGCCAGCTTCATGTACTGAGGATGTAGTTTGAACTGCTCCAATGTTCAGGTTGTTTTCCCCTACTGTTTCTGGTTTGGCATCCTTCCTGGAAACATACCTTTTTTTAACATGGGTGAGAGTCCAGACACAGGTGTACAGGCAGGCATTCAGTCACAGCGTGTATGCTCGAAGTTCCAGTAACATGGATCCTTCCCTTTATTCTACTGGGCTTTAGATAGTGCCAAAATGTTGCAGCCTCACCATCACTGGTGGGCTGATGTCAGGGTGCCCAAAAGCACTGCATGTTCCTCAGCCTGCCTGTGGGTCTCACTGGCAACCTGCACACTACCTTGCACAAATCCCCATGATCGAGCCTTAGAGATCCTGTCTGAGCCTGCTGGCAGCTTCCCAGACATCTCCTCATCATATTCATGACAGACTAATGGTGTAATTAGGTTGAGGCCTGCACAGTCTTTCCAACCCCTTGAGATATAATGACTAAAAGTGTTTTCCTGCAAGATTCTTCTCCCTTCCATCTAAGTAAGGATAAAGTGAACCTCAAGTGTACTTAAAAGAGCCTTTGCAACTCTGCAGCAAACCAGCTGAGATTCTATGGGTCCTAACACAGAAAGAGTACACCTAGCATTGCTCCAACAGGGCTGGGATTTATCAATACATAGATAAAATGAGTTTATGAGAAGCAGAATTCACCAAGAGTACTTCCAGCAGATTTCAGAAAAATACTGTTGTGAAGTAGCTGTAGCTTTACAAGCAGTATGAAAATTACCCCCATAGGAGATGACAATGTAGATACACAAGTAACATTTTCCATATTTTTTTTATTCGGCAGACAGCAGCATTCCTCACCTCTTACTCAGAGCAGCCCTCTCTGCAGGTTGAAAGATCACATGTCCTAGAAGCAGATTAAATGCTCTGTCTTCAAGAACAAAGACATTTTAAAATGTTGAAAGTTATCTCCTGGCCAGCTGTTGCAGCAAGAGAATGTATAACTTTCAGTGTAAAATCCAAAGATAAAGCATTTCCTCCAGTTGGCCAGCCACATGATCCTCAGTCCTACTCTGCTTGCGCACACACCAAACCACCTTCCGCAGGCAATGAAAAGCAAGTCTCCCCTCAGCACAACTGCATGCACAGTCTGTAGGACATTTCCAGGATGGCACTTGCTGACAATGGTATCATCAAACCCTTCAATGCAGGAAAAAATATCGTTATTTATCAGATGATCTTGTAGCAGAAACTTTCCCTTCTTAGCGGTGGAAGAGAGATCTTCTTGTCAGTGTCTGGTATCTGCACACAGCCAAGCATGCTGCCTGCACAGCATGTTGGCTCCTGGCCTCAAGATGCTAAATGTAAGCCTTCAGTTTGCTTTTCTCGACCCCTCTCTAGAGCTTATGGCAGTAAAACATAGTTAAGTGGTGCCTCCATGTAATTCTGTCTTCTTACTCCCCAGTCACATTTGCTTAACACTAGCCCGTTTCCAGGTATCTGAATACAAAGACCAGACACATGAAAGACATTAACTTAGGATCACACTATACCGGCAATAATGCAGACACAGAGAAAATATGACCATGCAGATGGGCCTGAGAAGACCAGTTGTGATAAACAGAGCCATTCGCCTTTACATCAAGCCCACACCAAAAGTGGCCTCTAGAGCTTTTGAAGGGGCATTACTGCTGTGAAGTGGAATCAGCGCATGCCTAAGAAACAACTGTAGCAGAATCTCCTGAAAAGAGTCAAAGAGCAGGTTTGCTCGGGCAGTACCGATGCTGGGAGTCAGTTCATAGGGCTGAGGTCATGTTGGAGACTATCACAAATCCCAAAGCAGTCATATCACAACAGGCATTTTTAATCACTGCACCACGCAAGTTGTACAGTGATTAAAAAAGCACCACGGTGCTGCTTTTGGCATTCTGCAAAACCAGCACAGAACTGTAATGGGAGCAAGTAACACATTCTAGGGAACCAACCTAAACGTCTTATTGCAGTTGCTGTTGAGTCGTCTGTAAGCGTTTGCCGAGGTGAGCAGCTCCAGAGAGCTCCTTCAGCGCCGGAGCGAGGGGAAACCCCGTGCTCAGGAGCCTCAGGTCTGAGCGGCGAAAGCCA
>JAOEHY010022502.1:9824-28382 GCA_025447955.1 Psilopsiagon aurifrons
CCTGGCAGTGCTCAAGGCCAGGTTGGATGGGGCTTGGAGCAACCTGGTCTGGTGGAAGGTGTCCCTGCCCATGGCAGCAGGTTGGAACTGGATGGGCTTTAAGGTCCCTTCCTAAAATGGCCAAACCATTCTGGAATTCTAAGATTCTGGTATTATCAGTTCCCTGCACACTGTCAGGCCACACAGCTTTCCCGCTTCAGCCATAATAGGTTCCACATTTACGATAGCTCCAGTCTACAGAGAAACTATCTCCCTGGAATTCTACTTCAAAGACCCTTAACTCCTCTGCTTGCTTCTTTCCATATATTCAATGGGTTATTTTACAGAAATCTTTATTAACCCTCCTCAGGTGGATTAAGGTGTACAAAGGCCTCTAAAATGTACAAAGGATTCAATCTCTGCAACTGTGCAAAATGTGTTCAGAATTCCTCTCTATTGTACGGAACAGAAAATGCCTTACAGGTTCAGAAATTAATAGATGTGCAACTGGTTTGAAATGGAACTTGTGTTTGTTCCCAAGATTCATTCAAGACACATGATCCTTACCAACCAGTAATTAACACAAGACTCAATTTGGGCTTACAATAGGATCTGACTGTGACGGTTTGGTGACAAAACCTGTCAGCACGCCATTTGGCTAGGCAAGGAAGAGCTGCCAGTCCAAAAGAGAACACTTCCTTCGACACGACACAGGCAGCTGGGGGGATTTGCACAGGAAGTGTGTATTAAACAGAAATGAATTAAAGACACAGGAGCCCAGCCTTCCCTGGCTCCAGCCCTGCAGATTACAGAGAAGGTGGCTCCAGATGAGAAGTGATTTACGGCCCTACTGTAAAATGCTTTCTCTAGAGAAGGGTTTTTTTCTGTAATGACTACAGACAGAAAACACAGAAACCAGAGAGTGATGATTTCTGTTATTCCTTTGTGAAAACTCCTTTCAGAATCTATATCCTCTCACTATATGGCAAGATACTTTGAAAAGTCACAGCTGTCAAAAGAAAATACTAGAAAATACGCTTGAGAACACTGCGTTTGTGCGAGCAAAAGATTTCAGAAAGACAATTTCAAGGAACTGATGCAGCGATGCCTCTGATAGTAGCTCCAGGAAGAGTAAGACATCTGTTGTTTTGTATCTCAGATTTAGTGAACTCTGAAACCTAACAGGGATAAGCCCACCCAGTTCCAAACCGCTGCCACGGGCAGGGACACCTTCCACCAGACCAGGTTGCTCCAAGCCCCATCCAACCTGGCCTTGGACACTGCCAGGGATGGGGCAGCCACAGCTTTTCTGGGCACCCTGTGCCAGGGCCTCATCACCCTCACAGGGAAGAACTTCTTCCTCAAATCTCATCTACATCTCCCCTCTGTCAGTTTAAAGCCATTCCCCCATGTCCTGTCCCTACCTGCCCTTGGCAAAAGCCCCTCTCCAGCTTTCTTGCTGTCCCCTTTAGACACTGGAAGCTGCTCTGAGGTGTCCCTGGAGCCTTCTCTTCTGCAGGCTGAACAAGCCCAGCTCTCAGCCTGTCTCCACTGCAGAGGTGCTCCAGACCTCAGAGCATCTCCATGGCCTCCTTTGGACTTCCTCAATCAGCTCCACATTCTTCTCATGTTGGGGGCTCCAGAGCTGGATGCAGGACTGCAGGTGATGACAGTTTATACCACAGATAAGCCTGTTTACACTCGTATTTGTGAAGCTAATGCACACAGCCAGTGTCCGTGCCAGTATACTGCAGATGCGGAGTGATACCAAAGAACACGACCTTGGAGCAAAGTACAAATTTCACGTTACTTTTGACATTCCTTCAAATGATGAGTGCTCCAAGTTTCAGCGAGCTTACAGCTGATGACAATAACTCACCTTGTGTTTCCTATTCTTGGAAATAATCTTCAGCTTCTTCTGTACTTCAGTACAAAAGAATGCCTTTTTTAACATTAAGAAAACCAGCAGCACTTTGATACTGACAAAAGCACCTGAGCACAAGGCACTTGCTAACACTTCTTGAGATAATTTCAGAACTTATACCAAAGTTAGATGTTTCCTGTAAAATCTGAGTCCATCACCAACACGGGAGCCTTTTCCCAAGGGTTAGGTCTAACTGCTCAAGTCTCTTTCTTCTGGCGGCCATGGAAGTTAAATTTTGCTTCCATAATGCATCAGCCTTTATCAAGGGCAGCACCAAGGAGAGATAAGGACAAGACAACACGTGTCCTGGGAGCAAGCTACTTCTACCTTGACAATTAGTAATTGGCAACTATATACAGATCACTATCTAAAGTGACACATGTGATAAAGGAGGAGATGAGGCGGAAACACAGGAAGAATGTCAGCACCAAGGCTGTGTGAGCTGGTGGGGAAGAAAGAGCTCCGTGTTTGACATTGTAAATGGCATTCCTAAGAAATGAGCACACAGAGAGCAGGTACAGAGCTTGCAAGGGCAGGTTTAAAGGAAAAAGGACAAACCATCAGATAGAGCAGTGAAACAGCCACTCTAAAGAATAAGCACCAAAGGAAGCTGCCAAGGAAGCATGAACAAGCAGTGAATAATCTTCCCTACCCGTGTGAGTTACAGGACAAAGACTGAAGAAAGCTCCCGGCTGAAAAGCTGGGAGATGATCAGACTCTAATCTCACCATTTGTCACCACACCTGGCCTGTTCTTAGCACCATCACTCTCACTGAATACAGACTGAGGAGCAGGGAAGCCCTTCTGTCCCTAGAATTAAACCCAGCCAGACACTTCACAGATGAAGACTTAGAACTCAAAGGAAAACTATTAAAACAAACAAAAATCCCAGAGGCAATTTAACGTGGACGAAATGCTTCTTGGTTTATCAGGAGAGAACATGCCAAACTAAGCTGAGCTTTTCTAGAAATGCCCGCTTTGTTGCATGGGGAAAGCACAGCAGCTCTCATCTACCTGAGCCCAAATAAAGCTTCTGATTCAGCACCGCACAGAAAACGCTTTATTTTACAAGAAGACACAAAAATTAGCACAAAAGTGGTAATGCAGTAAAGAATCAGATTAACAGGAAACTGGTGATGGAGCTGCTGAAAGGGGAACTACCAGTAGTGAGGAAAACAACATGGAATTTCACACAGGCAGCTCAGAGAACCAGGATTATTGTATGTTTTTCTTAATAATCTTGGAAGAAGACACAGGGACATCTGCCAGTAACACAAAATAAAGAAACCCTGTTAATACAGAAGAAGAAAATGTCTGAAATGGATCATGTAAAGGCTGGAATAAACTTAATCCCATTTCAATTAACAATATAAAGTGCACCTGGGGACTAAAAAGAGTTTCTGCTGTAACCTTCTAGCTCATTAGCTGGAAATGCCAAGAGGGACATGGAGATGTTAACCACTTTATAATGTGTAAAAGTGATGTGACCGGCCATGAAAAAAAGGAATTGCAGTCTTGTATTTCAGGAAAAGCTTTTCCATGGAAAATAACACACAAATGAGACTTCTCTGAGAACAGCGTGTACAATTCTAACTCCCATGATACATTAAAAACAGTGCCAAAAGGAGCAACCAGTGTGACAACTTGAATATAGAGACGGCTTACTGGAGTAAGCTCAGAGTCTTGTATGTTTAGCTTAACAAATGGGGATTTGGGGTGGGGGGTATGTGAGTTCTCCCTGTAAATATCTGGATCAGAGGAAAGCTATTGTTGTAAAAAGACTGTGTAAGGACAAAACAAGGCATGTTTAAACTGGTCTCAAACAGAGCCAAAGTGAAAAGTCAGGAGATGGTCCCTGACCAGGTCTAGAATCCTAGAATGGTTTGGCCATTTTAGGAAGGGACCTTAAACCTCATCCAATTCCAACCCCCTGACACAGGCAGGGACACCTTCCACCAGACCAGGTTGCTCCAAGCCCCTGTGTCCAACGCGGCCTTGAACACTGCCAGGGATGGGGCAGCCACAGCTTCTCTGGGCACCCTGTGCCAGGGCCTCAGCACCCTCACAGGGAAGAACTTCTTCCTCAGATCTCATCTAAATCTAAATCTCTGTCAGTTTAAAGCCATTCCCCCTTGTCCTATCACTACTTGCTCTTGGCAAAAGCCTCTTTCCAGCTTTCTTGTTGGCCCCTTTAGGCACTGGAAGCTGCTCTAAGGTCTCCCCAGAGCCTTCTCTTCTCCAGGCTGAACAAGCCCAGCTCTCTCAGCCTGTCTCTATAGCAGAGGTGCTTCAGCCTATAAAGAAGAATTCACAAAATGAGGAAAAGTTTCACAATAGATATAGTGGGGTTAAATAAACTTCCCTTAATATGAAGCTTGCATGCTTACAGAGGGAAAACACAACGCTACTATCCTTTTTAACATGTATAGCCTTGGCAGCCCCCTTCAGACCTCTCTGCCGAGACTCCAACTGACAATTACCAGTGACTAGAGGATAGGCACGTTCTCCATCACAAAAGCTGAACACAGGACAAGGGAGAATGTCTTTAAGCTGAAAGAGGGGAGATTTAAGGACCCTTCCAACCCAAACCATTCTAGGATTCTATGACTATGATAAACTGCCCTACATGCAGCATTAATATAATGTCACCTATTCGCAGTGACCTCTCATTTCATTTTGAGAATCTTACAAATTCAAAGCTAAAAATCAGAACTAAGAGGCAGTAATTGAAAAGATGGGTCTGTAAGCCAGTGGGTCAGTCTGCCTTCTACCCAACCCATAATGAGCAGTAATTACCTGTCTCTCAGGGCATGGTTTCTAATCTCCTCCACTAGCTGGAAGACGCGGGAGAGGGGCGAACGAAATACATCCACAGCAAGGAAGTTCTTCTGCCATGGGGACACGGTAGCTTTCACAAAGATCTGCTGGATGTAGGCCACCGGAGCACCGACATACTGTGGGGAAAACCAGAGGAAGAATGAAAGCATACGGTGAGTGGGAAGCTGCTTAGCAGAATTAGACTGCAGCTTGGCAACCTTTCAGGAAGGGGTTTGCCAGACTGTATTTTCCTTTCCCAAATTAGAGGTGAAACATGACAGTAGGAACCTAGCAAGAACAAAAGGAGTCTGTTTCTCAAAAAGGCAAAATGCCACTGGCCATTTTGGCATCGGTCTATTGCGCTTCTTTGTGAGGCAGAAGCTCCCAGCTCCTGCTGAATTTGGTACTGGAATGAAAGCCAGGAGCAGGGACTCACTGCCTCTCACAGATGCCTCTCACAATGCTGCGGTTCCCCCAACCTGTGGTGACTCGGCCATGCGCCATTTAAATCCTCCTGGTTTCTGTGCCCAGGCTGCTGACCCAGCTCTAGGGACTGCAGTGCTGACACACTGTAGCAGACAGAGCTTTTGTGTTCTATTAGCTGAACTAGGCAACAAGGCAGAATTATAGAACCATAGGGAAGATTTAATCAGCCAGCAGCAGCCCGAGTTCACAGCACAGTACGAAAAGCTCTCAGAGGTATCAGCAAGCGCAGAAGGCAGCAAATTATTTCAATCCCAGTGAGAAGAGCACACACGGAGAGAGTAGAGAGCTGGAGGCATCAGAAGCATTAAACCAAAAGCTAACTTCTACTTAAGAGAGACACCAGAATGAGAAAGAAAAATGCAGGTTACAAAGGATGATTTTTGGTCGTTTCCTGGACCAGGTTACCAGCCTTCTTGGAAAGCATCAGGATTCCAGCGTGCTCATGTAAAAGTTAGCTCTTGACCCTTAACATAAGCATTTAAGTCTCATCCATCTGAATGATACGCATAGTCAATCAAAAGCAAACCCAAACCCCACCTTTAGGTTACACTCAGCTCACCAGGTTCTTCATGCATCCCTACACTCCCTCGACCACAGTGTAGCAGTTAGCTCCACAGACACAGTCTTCAGCTGCCTAAATTCGATTCAAATGAAAAGCTCTTGACTGACTTAAGAAAACAGCCTGTGTCCTGGAGGTGAAGCCCAGGCTACCTACCCTATCAGGAAAAAAATATGCTGGATGCAGTATTTTTAAACCCAAAGTAGAGGAAACTGCAAGAGTTGAGGAGCTGGACAGTCTCCAGGCCAGACTTTTCCATCTCCAGGCAAGACAGACGTTCCTACTCTGACAGGCAGGTAGTTAGAGGTCACTGAAGGAGAAGCTGGTTGATAGGCAAAATCCAGATCCCTTCAGAGAGAGCCTGACAACACCAAACCCGCCACTGTAATTACTGGTAGCATCTCCACAGGCAGTCACAGCAGTAAATGATGACCAAATCTTACTCTTGCCCTTTGGAGGAAGAGGCTATGGGCAGGGATGGGAAGTGGGGTCAGCAGAAGGTCTGTCCTGCTGCTCTAGGGAAACTGTATGCCTTGGTAAGATGCTAGGAAATTGGCACCTCTTATCCCAAACCCAATCATTAAGCTTATTTAAAACCTAATAATGCTTTTAAAAGCGTGCTACTTGCCTCAGATAACATTATCCTTGAAAAAATGGACCCTTAAAGGGCATTTTGGAGCTTTTAACTCTACAATTTTTCCATTTTTCTGATACAGAACAAATACAGCCTAAACTGAGCAGTTACAGAAAGCAACACATCACCCGAAGTATTTTCCATTGATACAGTAAAGTGCAGGCAACTCAGGAAGGATGTTCCATCATTTCATTGACTCCACACACGTCCCCAGCCCCTCAGCGCAGGACTCACCCAGTCGGGACGCTCACTGAGGTCCCCTTGCTGCAGACCTGCGTCGGGAGAGGGCGCAGAGTAATCCTTCACGGGGGTGCTGTACTCCACAGGTCCTGTTCCAGGCAGCGGCAGCTTCAGCAGTGGGTAACTACGGTTAAGATGCAAGCAAGAAACATTGTGGTGCTTTGTTTTGGGTTTTTTAATGAGGCTTTTAGACAGAAGAGCTCAAAAAAAATGAGCCTACTCCAGCAGAAGCCAACCTCTGCAGGACAGGAGACACAGCCGCAATACAAGAGGGCTTTACAAGAGGAACTCTTCGACGTGTTTCCTCAACACAAGAGAGGATTGGTCTTTCTTCACTGGAAAGGGATAACTAAAAGTCCTTGGAGAAAAAGAATTGAAGCTCTTACAGGACCTCATCTGAAAGTCAGCAATGCCCAGAACATTCAGCACAGCCGTGTCTTTACTATTCCACAGCCCACAAGAAAATGAGGTTTTCATCGCATTTCATCAGGAAACATGGCTGCTTTCCTGATTCAAACCCTATACTAATAATCAGTTTTTTCTCCTAAAGATTTAAACTATTTCCAGTATTTGTCACTAGCTTCATTGGTGTACTTTGAATAGTAGCAACGAGACACCAAAACAACTACAAAGTAGTTATCTTTTTGCTCCTTAACTCCTATGATCTTCAGGCGACTGTAGCAGTTACCCACAACAAAGACTTCAAACTATTTCAAAGTTGAGAAACTGAGGTTTCAGGGAGTTTAGAACAGTGTTTTCAGCTCCAGAGGCTCTCAAAACCATAGGTGTCAACACTATGTAAGACTTGAACTGGTGGAAAAAGCAAGACTGCTGCTACAGAGAGAGCGACCAACAAGCTGGAACTGTCAGCACCAGAATGAACCAGAGAATGCAACTTCTTTGTGCTGTCTGATGCATGGCAATCTACCCAGCCTTAAGCTTCTGACGTATTTTCCTGTTTATAGCTCAGCTTTTCTTGCAATATTGCCAAAATAAATATAAAGGCCTTGAAATTGTTTTCATGCAATACTCTGTGCATTTTGGTAGGGATTAGCTTGGATCACCAAAGGCCATGGAAGGCATAAGCTACAGCTGAAGCCAAGCCTTCAGACTAAATAACAAATGGCTGGAAAAGAACAATGAAATCGGAAGCAAAGCTTGTTGGGTTTGCTATTTTATTAATCTGACAGAAACACACCACCTAATCATTATCATTTCATTGTGCAGTGGGAGGGAAGAAAAAAAGGAGTAATAAAAATCTGATTGCAATACATCCGAGAAGAAAATGCCCAATAGAAGCCACAACCTGGAGGTTTCTCTCACAGCAGTAGTTTCAGTCCTGCTAAACAAAGAGTACCTGCTTGTCAGAGGTTACCTGCGGAAACCAAAAGCCAGGGGTGGAGTTCAGCAATCAGCCTGCATCTGCCTGAGACTGAGACACACAATAGTAGCAGCTAGTGTATGTGATAAACAAACCAAAATGAATGGAACAGATGACTGAGGAGGAAGAGGAATTTTTTCCACTAAGTGATTTTGTAGTTCATGACTGCGTCCATAAATCTAAGGGAAAATCATAGAACCATAGAATGATTTGGGCTGGGAGGGACCTTAAAGCTCCCCCAGTTCCACCCTCCTGCCACGGGCAGGGACACCTTCCACCAGACCAGGTTGCTCCAAGCCCCATCCAACCTGGCCTTGAACACTGCCAGGGATGGGGCAGCCACAGCTTCTCTGGGCAACCTGTGCCAGGGCCTCAGCACCTTCAGGTCGTGGGGGGGGCAGCTACTGGGAACGTTAGCCAAGAATTCCATATCTGTTTCTTCTGTTGTTAAAGAGTTTCATTTTCCGCAGAAGGGAAGAAGCTGACTCCCATTCTGCAGCACAACCCACCACTCGAAATACTGGACACAGCAACTTGCAGCACCTGAACGGCTATTTCTGAATGACCAAGGGGTTTAATTCTTGTTTTGTTGGGTTTTATTATGTTAGGATTTTGAAACTTGTCCAAAAAACCTGGAAGTACACGCAAATGCAATGGGGGAAGGAGTAAATGGCATTTCTTGGAAGACTCAAGGGCAATAAAATGAGGGGAAGAACAAAAGGCAAATTTCTGAAGGAAAGAAAAACTATAAAATCGAGAGCTGTCTGTGCGTTGGTGAGGACTATATCCTGCTGCAGCCGCTGGCAAACCGAGGCAACCACGACTCCCATATTCCACCATTCCCTTCAGCCATGTGGTCAGGGTACATCTCTTGACAGCTAAATGAACTTCAGTGTTTACCTGCAGTTTGATTAAATTGTGACTATGGGAACAGGATTTATGCTGTAGTAAAGAAGCTGCAGTCTCCCTCCAATACATCTTTTTAGTCCATCCTCACAGCAGGCAAAGAGGGAGACACAAACCAGCATTAGATTTTCTCTACCCACTCTAAAGTTTTCTGCAGGTCACACTGATGGGCTCCTTCAGCTTCCTATACACTTCCAGTCTGCTCAGCCAACAAAAGCTAAGTTGACAAAGAATATGGAATTATTTTCATTTCCCCCTAAGCTAACAAGTTCTAATTCTAACACTCATCATTGCTAAAGACATGGGTAAAGATGAGAGTTTTCAGTCATGGCTCTACTCACACAGGTTATTACCTTCAGCAAGAGCAACAGCTTTTGTCTTTGGTGATATCATCTTCAAATTTGAAACGAGGGGACATTGAGATGGGATCTGAGGCAGAAGTTCTTCTCTGTGAGGGTGCTGAGGCCCTGGCACAGGGTGCCCAGAGAAGCTGTGGCTGCCCCATCCCTGGCAGTGTTCAAGGCCAGGTTGAACAGAGCTTGGAGCACCCTGGTCTGGTGGAAGGTGTCCCTGCCTGTGGCAGGGGGCTGGAACTGGATGAGCTTTAAGGTCCCTTCCAACCCAAACCACTCTAGGGTTCTATTCTATGACACTTTACTGAGACTAGAGCAGCTGTGTGGCATTAGAAGACATGGATGTACACCCATCAGACACAGGGCTGCCTAGCGGTTTGTCCAGCACAGAAAAATGAAGTTACAGCTTCTTTTATAATCCCCATTTCTAGCAACTGCCAGCACAGAAAAGGCTCCAGAGGAAATGCACATTTCAAAGATTTCAATAAAAAAAATAAAACAGACCCTGTTGTCCTTACACACTTAACGTTTGGCTCCTATAGTCCCCACTGCAACACGATCCAGGCAGTGCAGATTGATTGCTCATGGTGTGGTTTTGCAGCAAAGCTCAGGAATGAGACCGACTGTTGGGACTCTTTTCAAAAGCTCCCTCACCTTGAGACAACTACAACATATATTTATGTCCCCACAAGGGAAGAAGGGATATATATTTACTTATATCACAATGATATTTGAATATTCATGTTGATGAAAGGTTTTGAGAACATCTGATGGAAGAACACACAAAGTATGTGCTCTGGATTACACCTGTATCGTGGTTTAAGCCCAGGTATAACTCAGAGAAACCACAGTCTCTGGAGTCTCCCCTCCCCTTCCTCTCCCCACTCCCGGGGGGATGGGGAGGAGAATGGAAAGAATGTAACTCCCATGAGTTGGGATAAGAACAGTCCAGTAACTGAGGTATAACATAAACCACTGCTGCTCCCACCAATAATAATAATAAGGGAGATAACAAGGGAAGAGAATACAACCGCTCACCACCCGCCAATCGAGCTGTGAACTAACTCTTCTGGGTTCCTGCCCCCAATTTATACAGTGGGCATGACGTGCTGCGGTATGGAATACCTCTTTGGTCAGTTTGGGTCAGGTGTCCTGTCTCTGCTTCCTCCTGGCTTCCCCTCCTCCCTGAGCATGAGGCTCAGAAAGTCCTTGGTCAGAGTAAACAAAACTGAGCAGCAACTGAAAACATCCCAGGCTGAAAGTCAAAACCACAGTGCTGCACCAGCTACCAAGGAGGAGAAAAATGACTGCTGCTGCTGAACCTGGGACAACTTGTTATTTCAGTAAGATGCTAAAACATTAGTTCTTGATTTTTTTAATCTTACATAGGCATGTGACACACCTGATCTTGTCAGTGGTACCCGAGACAGACTGACAACAGAGATTAAAAAAGGACAGAGCGAGAAAGAACCATCCAGTGATAGAGCAAAATTCACCAGACCAACTCCTTCAGCCATCACTGTCTGAGCATTTTTCAGGTAAAGAGATACTCTAAAACACCAAACCAGAGCTGCTGTGAGCTGTCAGAAGCATCCTGGCTTCCCACAGATGCCAAACACTGCAAGGATTGTGAGATGCAGCCAACTTAGTTCGCTTCCACGTGCGCTTACCACTAAAGGCAAGAACTGCTCCAAATGAGTTTCAGGGAAGTGATTTCTTCAAGGTGCCCTCCAACCCAACCCAACCTATCATTTCTAGCACTCTGGTTTGATTCTCCTCTCATTCCTCTTTGTTACAGATCGTTTTTTTGACAGTGAGGAAAAAAGATGAACGCCAGTATAGAAAGCACAGAGAAAGGAGGGCAGAAACGTAGGATCTAAAACAGATGACAGGAAAGCTCCAAAGAGGTTTTGGTTTTGGGAAAGGTTCTTTTCAGATGCTTGTGTGTAACCATGCACCCTGAAACCCTTCTGCAAATCCAAAACAATGGGAAAACAGATCATCTACAGGTTGGTATTGCTGAATTCAAGCAAGAGTGTGTTTTAGTTACCAAGCATGAGGCAGGTTCAAGCAAAAAATGCTCATCCAACTACTTTACATATTTTTAAGACAGCTTAGAGGGCCAAGATGGAGAACTGCCAGGTCAGCCCGAGGCAGCTGGCAACTCAACAGAGCTGCAAACCCTACAACTGCATATTCCTCCTCCTCAGAATCAAGGCAGAGATCACCACCATGCCAGAATACTCCTCAGCTGGTGAATATGCTGGAGAGAGCTGCCAGGTCTTAAGTAACAGGGAAGGTGGTGATGTATTGCCTTAATATAGCTACCACCCCCATTTTGCACACTGCAGAACAAGCTTTTAGGATGTTTCCAGCTTAAACTATGACTGAACAACCTGAAAACCCATTGCTAATGAGAGATAGGAAATTCGATAAAGGGTCTTGCCAGAGGGTAGGGAAGGTCGGATACTCAGCAGCAACAATTCCCTTTTTAGCCTTGATAAGTGCATAAACAAAACCCACTTCTGAGTAAATGTTTGCTTTGCCCTGTTTCCAACTAACAGGAGCCTCAAAAATCTGCACTGCAAAAGTAAGGATTCCCCTCGCTCTGTGCTGCCTGCTTCCCTTTTTCTTTGAAGCAGAAGAGAGGTCTCCGTACACAGAACTTGCTTCTGGTTTCACCACACAGTCCCACAGGAAACTGTGGATTGGGAACACAAAGAGCCTGACAGCAACTGGCTCCTCTGGTTATCACACAAGATGGTACAAACCTGTAAGACACTGAAATGTTCTTTTAGAAAGAAGTATGTGTGTGCACGCACACACTGCGCAGGCTCTGGCTCCAGTCAATTCCATAACCCTTTAGGAGCAGAACCTAGTGCTTCAGTCAACTAATGAACACCCGCAAAGACTCACTCTGCTTCATTCTCTAAACCTGCTTCACAGAGTCAACTGATTTTAAAGTCCAACTAAAAACTGCTCTTTAGAACTACAGAGGAATTTCAATTTTACCCTGATTACCAGATTTATAGGTGTCATCTGTTCTTCTCTGAGCGGGGGAGGAGGAACTACTCCTGTGTCAGATTATCTTAAGCGGCACTCTCATTCTACTAGGGAAGAAAAATCTAGATCTTAATGCAGACCCATTTAAGTGGGGCGATGAAAATGAATGTCACCTACCAAGGGATATACAGTAAAGCAAGAAGTAACATGCCCAATAATAGGTTGTTCAGCAGAAAACCCTCCCTCTGAAGTGACGACTAACTTGAATTTTCAGACTTGGAATAAGACTACAGAGTAAGAATGAGTCATAGGATTTTTTGCTTTGAATAGTAATGAACAGATATGCAATGTCCTGTCTATAGGTGACATTTAAAACAGAGTCTACACAAAATATTTCCAAGGTTGAAGAGAGAATGCATTCACGTAAGCTGTAGCAGACAGCGTGTTGTGAGTGTGCGACCTGATCCCTGACACCTGACCTTTCAGAACAGGAGAAACACCTGCACGTTAATGGCTGTCACACTGAGTACTAGGACTGATGTTGGACAAATCACGGCCCACGTGGTTCATGTCAACTTTTAAGAAGTTATCTGAACACAGAGACAGACACCTCACGCTTCTACTGAGGTGGAGGCGAGGAAAACGAAAGCAACTGAGTTCTGTCATCTGCAGCAGAATTTTACAAGCTCTGCTTGATGCTGGATGCATGCAGGTGCACAAGGTGACGACTTTTACCTCTCTCCCTTTGAAGAAGTCAGGATGCAAGATCTACTGCTCACTTGAACAATACAATGCCTTTATTAGCCATGCTTAAGGCTGAAAAATACAGAATGCTTCCTTTTTGCTCTATTACCTTCTCCTTTTTTCCATTCTCTTCGTCCAGGACAGGGACTAATCTCCTCAGCAGCACCGTGATGTCACTAGCTCCTTCTCTGCTGATCCACTGGATCACTTGCGTATCTTCTTTTCTTGTTATAAAGACCTGAATTTCCTACTACTTAACTGCTCCACTCTTGTTTCAGACTAATCAGCACTACTATGCAAACAGTGCTGAAGGTCTCTAACCAATCCTGTTGGACAGAAGCATCGCCTAAATGAGCTTCTACATTGAAGCTGGGCCTAGATTTTTTCCCTCTTCTTTCTCCAAATTTCAGGATGCTTCCCGCTCATTTTTGCAGTGAACGGTTGAGATGAATCAGTAAGATCCATCCTAAGAAACTGGAATGCTTCAGAAGAGCACAAATTAAATTCCAGCAGGAAATCGGTGCCAAACACCATTACTCAGATTTCTCACAATATGACTGCAAGGAAAAACGCAGATGTGACCCTTTGTGGCTGTCAGTGAGCTCCTCACTCCAGCCAAGAGAAAGCTCCCCCAGGAGGTGGCTATGCCACAGCCACCCAAGTTCCTTCTGAGCGAGTCTTTTCATCACATACAGTAAAACTGCATAGGTTTGTGGGGGCAGGGTGCCAAGGCCAATTAAAAGACAGTAATTTCTTTTTCAATCAGGAAAAATGGTATGAAATAATAGGAATACAGAAGAAATTAACAGTCACCTCAATGACTGCTGGTTATCTGTGGCGTAGGCAGGAAACTTCAACACCATATGAGCAATTACTAGGGAAAATTTATTTGTTGCTAATACATTAACTTTCCCTAGGTTGAAATCCTGCAGCTATGTCACCTGGTGGGCAGTTCGCAATACCACAGAATGGTTTGGGCTCGAAGGGACCTTAAAGTCCATCACATTGCTGGTGATGCAGCCCAGGCCACGGTTTGGTTTCTGGGCTGAGAGCGCACACTGCCAGGTCATGGTGAGCTTCTCACAGACCAACACCCCCAAGTCCTTCTCCTTAGGGCCATTTTCAAACCAGACTCTCCCAGCCTGTATCTGTGCTTGGGATTGCCCTGACGCAGGTGCAGCACTTAGCACTTGGCCTTGCAGAACTCCATGAGGTTCGCATTGTCCCATCTCTTCCTGTCCAGGTCCCTCTGGATCCCACCCCTTCCCTTCAGCATGTCAATCACACCACACAGCTCAGTGCTGTCAACAGATCTGCTGAGGGTGCTCGATCCCACTGTCCATGTTGCCCACAAAGATGTTGAACAGCTCCAGTCCCAACAACGACCCCTGAGCAACACCCAGGAAGCCCAGCACTGGACCCAGCACTCCAGGTGGGGCCTTACTGGTGCTGTGTTGAAGGGAAGGATTACCTCCCTTGACCTCCTGCAACCTTCTCCCTAATGCAGCCCCAGACACCCTGGATCACCTCTGCCCCCCAGACACATAGCTGGCTTGTGTTCCACCTGGTGTCCACCAGGACCTCTGGGCATGTCCTGTAAAGCCGCTTTCCAGATCACTGACTTCCAGGCTGCACAGATGTATGAGGTTATTCTTCCTTCTACATTTCCTTGCGTTAAGTTTCATGAGGTTCCTCTCTGCCCCTGAAGGCATCTGGTGTATCAGCCACTGCACTCAGTTTTCCACTTCCTAGTTCATGATATATGAAGTCTGTATCATCTGCAAACTTGATGGGGGTGCAGTCCACCCCATCATCCAGGTCAACCATGAAGAAGTCAGACCACAAGCTCAAATTAAGAGACTTGAAGACCTCAACCCAAAACTAAACTTCCAATAAATATCTTGGAGCATCCTGTACACTGCTATCCTGTCAGAGTTCAGCCTTATCACACTGAAGTGCTCCAGTGTAGAAGGTACTGCACTCTGAAAGTTTTGACCCAGTTAGTAATGACACTTCTCAAACCAGAATTAACATCAACTCATACAGAGCATCTCAAAACTGGACCTGAAACAGCCCCAAAAATCACTTCTAAAGAGGGAGCACTTTCACCACACTTCATTTCCACACACACACACACACCCCAGCTCTCAAACTGTGCCAGAGAATCACAGAATCATTTGGGTTGGAAAAGAACCTTAAGCTCCCTTAAGAGTCCAACCATTAACCCAGCACAGCCAAGCCCACCACTAAATGCTCCTAACCACCAGCCTGGGCAGCTTGTTCCAGTGCTTGACAATCTTTTGGGGAAAGAAACTGTCCCAGTATTTTTGAAACATGGTCTCTCCTCGGGCCATTATTTGCTTTTCTAATGAGATACTGAAACTCATGAAAGAAGACATAAGACTAAGCACTTTACACCTGACGGTGTTTTGGACAGATTTCTGCAGCCTAAAGGTAACCAGTTATTGGAGAATGCTCAAATACTCCCCAAAATACACAGTTTCCAGTAGTTAATCTGCCAGAAATAACCTGGGTTGAAGCCCCACGTACTCAGTGGAAACACCGCAATTCAGAGACTGCCTTTTAACAGCAGATGTGGATGAAGTCTGTCCTATCCTCAGCGCTGCTCAAAGAAAAAATTAAACCTGTATCTGTACAAACATAGGGTGAGCTTTTATAAAAGCAAAGTAGATCCCCACATAGTTTATTTTGACCAAAGATACTTGGAATTAAAAACCTGAAAACAGAACCTTTAAATTCATGTGTCGACCCCCAAACCTGAGCGCAAAAGATTTCTCAACTCCAGTAGCAATATCGTCTCATTAGAGACAATTAGGAGGCCCACGTAACATTTCTGGGAACGAAATTATATTCAGTTGCAACTCGTAACCAAATTAAGAATCCATAAGGAGAGCAGAGAGCTTACAAGAACGCACAACACACATGTGCCAAGACAAGGCCTGAACAAGAAGAGTACCAGCCGAAGGGAGAACAGAATAGGCAAGTATGGAGAGAAAGATCAACTTTCCTTCTCCCCATTCTTAATTCATGAGTTTGGAGTCCACCACCAGGTGTCTGGGGACTCATTTTATTTATTGCCTTGCTTATTCTATTAGTTTCTACTATTTACTCATTAAACCACGTAAAGATACTTCATCCCTGTCTTTTGTTTTGTTCCACTGAAAAAGACAACAAAAACCAATTATGTTTAAAAAACAATAGTAAAAAAATTGGGAAGAGCTCCTGGGACAGCTCACTGGCCAGGGAAACCCAAGCACGTGCATGGCGTTGCTATAAAAACCCCACAAAGCAGCAGCCCCCTGTGACAACAAGTCCTTTATATGACTTACCAGCAGGCCAGAATACAGACACCGGTAAAGAGGATGATGAGGATGGGGTAGGAAGCACACAACAGCCCGTGGTTGTAGAACGCCCGCGATATCCTCTCACGCAGTTTTTCAGTCAGGGTCATCCTCAACTGTCGTCACCTAGCTGCCATCCCGGAATACATCAGGGGTTGGGCAATTCCAGCATGTGCAACGCTTCAGCCAAGGCACCGTGTCCAGCTAGAAATTGGAAAGCAAGCAAGCTCATTAGAAAACCAGAGAAATAAGAGGAAAACAAACATTAGCAACCGGCTTTAGACAGATTTCCAGCACTATACCTGCTGAGAAGAGGAGGGCGAAACAGACACCACACACTAAGAATTTGTTACGAGCCTACAGGCAATTTGATCAGATGATTGGGTTTTGCCTAAGGAAAGGAAGGGCCAAAAACACAAACGGAGAGTGAACAGCAACTGAACAGACATCAGGCACCGGTCATGAGCAGCTGCTGGTCAGAGAGGACACGCAGGAGCAGAGCTAGGAACCAAACCGTCTCAGAGGAAGGAAGAAAAGGAGCTTAGCAGGAAGAGAATTAAGCAGTACTCCTAGGAGATGCCAAAATGCCAATTAGAAAAGAAGGATTGAGGCTAGCTGTCAGCAACATGGTCTTAAGGGAAGTGCTTTTGGACACAGGCTGAAGCTCTTTCAGAGCTTTAACTATTAGCAACAAGCCAGTTACAAGAGACCAGAGCAGGCTTTACAGCTAAGGCAACCCAGAGAGAGTTATGTTTGCATGGGGAATGAGGGAGGGAAGTATAAGTAGCCAGAGAACACTACACAGTAAAATAAACTAATGCAGACGCTTCTCATCAAGACAGATTTTGACTTGACTGCAAGATTTACGTCTAGCCATTCACGGAGAGCAAACAGAATCACAGATGTCAGAAGAGGTCAGCTTCAGCTTGCAATATGGTTTATAAAGTAGAAAAATGCAACAGAAAGAGCCCTAAGAAAAGGTAAAGATAATACATGACAATAAACCACCACACAAATTCCTAGGAAAGATGGAGAAGAAACCTAACCTCTGACCTTTTCCTTCTTTTTTTCTCTCTCTAAATCTCAGGCTAAAAGCAAAGTTGGTTCCCAACAGTGTTCCGAGAAGGGAAAGGGTTCAACGCAAGACATTTTCATACAGTTCAAAGCTATGATTACCCAAGGTTTTTACAGTTTCATCTGCGAGGGAATAAACACATTTTTAACTCGCTTCTCCAGAATAAAACTGGGACAATAAGAGACCCAAAGCATATCAAACAGGTCATTTTGTCCACAGGAAATCACCATTTCTGATTGCATCAGAAAACTGAACACAAGACCTAAACAAAGGGGACCTATGAAAAACAGGTGAGCATCTGACATTTAACAACTCGCCTTCCCCATCCTGAATGTAGAGAACACTAGAGAGGAAGGTCCAACAGGTTCACACAGATGGGAAACCCATTAAGGGGTTTTATACATATCTGGCTCAGGAATTCTGTAAGCTTGGAATATTTAGAAGCTGGAGGAAGCATCATAGGTGCTGGTTTGTTTCATATTGTTTTCTAAGCAGCCACTTTCAGCTTTATGGGAAGATACAATGGACAACAAACCCTAAGTACAGCCGCCATGCTTTGAATTCCAGATTCAATTACATTTAATGCCCACAGACTGTTTTACAATGACAAATGTACCTATCGCCCCTTCTCTCCCCCATAATACAACTAGAAATAATCAGGTTATTAGCAACAGAAACAGCAGTCTCTTACCCTAATGACCACCAAATGGAAAACCTGGATAAATATTTTGGCTCATACCCTTTAGCAAGGCACTATATCTTTGCACAAAAATCAACATCACTTTCTTAGTCATAGGCAATTTCAGTTTGCCTGCAGTCCAGCACCAGTGTGATCATTCCAGGATTTTGGGAGAGGGGAGGGATGAGATGCGCTCCTGCTGTCTGGACACCTTGCAATGCAGGGGGTAAGGCTGCCAAGCTGGACAGAACACTGTACATCGCATTCAGGTGGAATAGGCAGGGGTTTTCTTATAGTCACACAGAGGACCTAAAACTACAGAACCCTAGAATGGTTTGAGTTGGAAGGGACCTTAAAGCTCATCCAGTTCCAACCCCCTGCCATGGGCAGGGACACCTTCCACCAGACCAGGTTGC
>JAOEHY010022504.1:0-14000 GCA_025447955.1 Psilopsiagon aurifrons
TGCTGGTCACACTCCTTTTGATGCAGCCCAGGATACGGTTGGCTTTCTGGGCTGCAAGCACACACTGCCGGCTCATGCTCATTTTTCCATCGACCAACACCCCAAAGTCCTTCTCCACAGGGCTGCTCTCAAATCTCTTCTCTTCCCAACCTGTAGCTGTGCCTGGGATTTCTCTGACCCAGCTGTAGAACCTTGCACTTGGCATGGTTAAACTTCATCAGGTTGGCTGTTATGAGTCACTCACATGATGGATTTTGAAGGAAATTTGAATTTACAGAAGTTAGTTTAGCCAAGACAAATCCACTGCAGATTTATCAATGACTGTTAAATGGGGTCTTTCCGGTAAGTGTATTCTGAGCAAAATTGTATTCTATACCACTGCCATTCTGTCACATCTAGAGATATAAAGGCTGGCAGAATAAATTCCTACACAGTTTTTTATTGAAATTCTGCATGATTTCTTCATGCTTCTGTACAAGTCCAAGGGACTTGAAGGCATGTAGAGAGTTATATTGTGTTTACATATCTCACTTCTTCACAGAACTCAAATATCTGGAGATTAGATACCTCTCCCTTCCCTCTTGCTCTCCCAAATACCATTTGCCTGAAAAGCTAGGATATGGTGAAAGAACAATTTAGCTACAGGAGCTTAATGACTTAAAGAAGTTTGTTCTCACATTAATAATCACAATTCAGCCCTCGTGTTTTGAACTTGTCAAGCATCAATATTGGATGAGAAATTAGAGTTCAATTTTTAGGGGTGAAATTAAATAATCTTTCTGGAATATTTAGTGCCACAATGATGCAGTATATAGTTTTGGAGTAGCCAGCTTTTTCATGCAACACAAAACAGTAAGATTCATTTCTTTTTGAGTTTTTTTTAGTTCCCTTTGAAAAACTTTCCTTTGTCAGGGTAGGCAATTTCTCAAAATAAAATAAACTAGAAATATTGACAAACTTTATCTGAAAATGTCAAAAGAACTCTATTAATATTTTCTACCTTCCTTTTGCATCTTCCTTTTTTTTTTAGTTGGTTATTCACTGAAAAAACACATTGCCTTGGTCAAGGCAAAGTGAACTGCATACAAGCTTTGTGTGCATCTGAGTAAGCAGGCATAGTCATATGGTCTTTTACTGGGAATTTTGTTGTTTGCAGTCTTCTGAGTAACTCAAATAGTCGCAGTTCTGATTGAGAGCTAGTGCACCCTGCTTAGCATCTAGACAGACCTTGCCTGTCTCTGTTTGCAAATGAGCCTTACATGACTGGTACATATTTCTTGCTTCTACCAGCTCCAGTCTCTTCTATCTGTAAAGAAATTCCCCTTTCTACCAACAGAATTACATCTTATTTTTATTATCATCCTTGAATAGTTCCAAGCAATTTATATGCATGAACCTTTTAATTAAGTTCAGATGCTTTTCTCAGGAGGATAAGAATTAGATAGGAAGCATTACTAAGTAGGTCAATTTCCATGATATTGTAGTCTCTGGATAGTCATCCTTTTTATACATCAAAAAACCCAAAGGATTTTTCTTACCTCTTCTATAACATGCAGAAAACTAGTGTTATCTGTGAATTCAGAAGAAGAGGAAGAAAGAATTAATATTTAAACTGAATTATTACCCATTCTCCCACAAGAATATATAACTTGAATCCAAGCAAGCCACGGAGGTTACTGGCAAAACTGGTGAAAGAACCATTACCACAACTGTTTTATTAGGAAGCTGAGAAGAGAATGAGAATAAGCATTTATTTTGTGAGGGCAAATACTCCCTCACTGTTCTTCCAAAGGGGATATATTTCAATCTAGCAATAAAGGGGATACATTTAGAGAATTTTAAAGCATTAGAGTGAATAATTGCTAATTATATAGTGTTTAATCCAAAAGCATTTGTCTTGGCTTCTGTCCAAATCTCTTGCATAATTATGCTACTTTCTCACTGGTCTTTTGGCTAAGCTCCAGTGAAAAATCAGTTCAATATTTACCAAGTAGGTTAGAAGTGTGAAAACTACATCCTGTGCTAAGGACATGGACTCAGTGGTTTGAAAGTTCTCTGCTGCAGCTACTGTGTTTCCATGACTACGTTTTGTATTAACAGTAAGTGTTCATCCCCTAAAACCAGAAATAAAATTCTTTCTTACAAGGTATGGGTTGATTTTGGTTTTCTTTCCTCACAATTAGTGGCTTCTCCGCCTGACTAAGATTTAACCTTTCATCTTGGCTCTCAAAAGAGCTACTCTCACATTCCTCTTCGCTGTTCACCACACTCATTTTTGAGTGGTAATCACAAATGCATTTGGGGTAGAAGTCATAGAAGTCAGGCAGTGTTTGACTAGTCTGGCTCTAGTTGTTAACATGAGCCAGAAATAGAAGAAGCACATCAGTAATTGTGAGCAGTGAAAATTATTCAGTGACCCATGGGTGAAAGATTGACTAATCTCCCATTTTTTAGTCCACATAAACAAAATTCCATTTTGTATGGTTCACCCATAATAAAAGACTTGAAGATAATACACCTTTTCATGGAAAGAGTAATAAGGACTGTCCTCATGCATTTATCTTATAGCAATAGAAGCCTTAAGTGGTTTTATATCTCATTACACTGCTACAGCTGTTGAGCTGGGCAGTGGTAATAAGGAGAGTTACTTTACCAACCACCAACAGATGGCGTATTGCTTTGCAAGTTGCTGCAGTACTGTGAAGACAGCGGGTGGAATCCCAGCCTAGGACAAGAGTTTTGCTGTCAGCCTGGGTAGTACTTTAGCAATTAGTTTCTCATCATGCTAGCAATCATAAAAGTGGATTATTTATGTTCTACCATTCAGAAAACATAAAGACAGCCATTTGTATCAGAAAAGTCGTTATGCTATTTTAAGAGCACTGTAGAGTACCTTAGATAGCAAGACCACTCAGAATGAAGGCAGTATAGAAATACAAAATGCTATTCATAAAAGAAGTGGTGAAATTAATAATTTGTGAAAAGAAGCAGGTCGAAGTTTATGTAACTTGGAGGCCTATGTTTTCCCTCTGGGTAGCATAAATAGGAAAAAAAGAAAAACTAAAAAAAATAGGAAACCCCACCACCCCACCCTGCTCAGTGTAGGAGGGGTGGACTAGATGTCTTGGGAGGTCCCTCCCAGCTCTACTATTCTATGCTCTTTTGCTTCTATGAATTTATATATGAGGCACACATGGGCAACATAGCATGGAAGTGAGAATGATTTTAATTAGAGGTGAACAGGTCAAGTGTTTATTCTAATTTTCTGATGAATGTTTCAATTTCCTCACATTTGCATCTTCTAGCAAATATTGTTTGTAACCAGTAAAACCCCATCAGATAATATTTTTAGGGTCCAATTTCATCCCTATTTTAATACCATTCACAACAGTAATTATGCTTTCTAGCTGTATTTTAAAAGACCTATACACATACTGGCTGAAAAAACTTAGAATCTAGTATCAGTACTAGAACACTTAAACAGCACATGGACACCCATGTAAGAATATATACCTATTTCTATATTATATGCAGTTAGACTTTTCATCTTGATTGAAGACTAATAACATGGGGCATTAATTTAACAGAATAGTTACCAGTGCGCATTTTCCTTCCTCATGTAATTCCTTCTGTAATACAATTAATTAAATTGCAATCTATTTTCTCTGATCTTTATATTTTTTAATTTTACCTGTGCCTTTCTTTCTAATAAAAAATAATCTAGAAAGCATTATGTTTGTTACAAGTCAGTAGTGAAAAGTAAGAAAAAATATATCTGGGATGTTATAACAAAATATATATTGCAAAAATATTCCTACTGGAAGCCAAAAGATTTCTAGAAAAAAGAATGAAGTTTTATGCATGTGATGAGCATGAGAGAAATTATTCTTTTCCCCCAGGAAGCTTATGATCCAACACCCCCACCTATAAACAGTTATGTAAATGCTTAATTTGAAGCATATGAGTCATCTCATAGCTTACAGAGTGTTAAGCAGTTTCCTCATTGCAGGAGTGCAGCCTAGATTAGAGTGATAACAAGGGTCCTTTTTGCTAAGGTTTCAGGAGCAATTTGTTTAGAGCCCTTTCCAGTGTCTAGCTATTCAAGCTTTATTTATTCTTTTCCTAATAAGTTGAAAATAATGCTGCCCTACAGATTATAGAATTAAACTTGACACCCTTTTCATAAATGCATTAATAAGCCTTCCCCTTTCTTCGCACTTTATGTAGCCTGCCAAAACAAGTAACCTCTTTGAGGAATAGATGAAGAAGTAGTGACTGAAAAAATGAACAATTACAAATTTAACTAGCAAAACTTGTTAGCACAGTGACATTTACTGGTGTCCACCAGAAGGAGGATCCATTGCAATTTTAATCTGGTTTGTACAGAAGAAACAGTAATGATAGATCTACAGTATGCAATGCATCCTACAGTTATATTGCCAGTGAGGTTCAGACTGAGTGACCTCTGGTACAGAAGCAGTGTGGATGATCAAATAAGCATTTACAGCTATATGGCTTTCAGGACTTCAGCTGTTGCATCTGCATATTGCTTTACTATGTAATGCACTGAGGCCTACCCATTCATTCAGCTGGTGCTGGAGAGTCACAGTTGAGGATTCTCATTGAATTGCTGCCCTTGCATTTTAATTAAACAACAGCCCCAATTAAGTTACTGTCCTTAGCAGAAAAACCCTGGAAACAAAGATGGGCCAAAGGTCCAATAGTGTTTCCAAGCCTCCCCTGCAGCACTTGAATTCAAAACCTGCAAGAGACATCCCAGCATCTTGGCTTAACAGGTCATCCTTGATCCTGTGACTGTCCTGGGCTAAAAGCTCTGGGGTGCTGTCTATTAAAATTAATTAAACTAATCAGAAAAAAAAAAAAAAAAAAAGAAAAGAATCCAAGAAAACTGAATGGCAAGTCTTTTTTATCAGAAATCCTGTCTCCTGGTAACCTCTGCTTTTCCATCCCATTGTCTAAATTGCAGAAACTAAATTCTATTGAACCCAGTGTGTCCAGAATATGTATCATTCATTTATGGTCAGTTTATAAATAAAAGTAAAAATTCTATAGGAGATATGGCTTTGTTCCTGTCTAATCTCTCTAACAATTTGCTTCGGTAATTTTAAACAATCTATTGGAGCTTTTAATATTCCCACTTAGTGAAACGATGAGTTAGTAGCTTTGTATTTTTTGTCTGTCTTTGTGAAAATCTGGGGTTTTGCAGCTCTACACAAACAACAGCTCATCCACAATATCTCCCATGTCACCAAGATAATTTTTTATTCATAAAAGTGACATTTAAGTAGCTAATAGCTTTTTAATAGTAATATCTCTAAAATGAACAAAAAAAAGGAGATTTTTTTTTCCTTCAAAGTCTTAAATTATGCAGAAAATGTCATGTCAACCTTTTCTTTCTGCCTTTTCGACAAATGCTCTTTTCAAACTTACATTTTAGTTTCATTCTAATATGTAACATATGCTAATCATATTAGGAATGATCCATTTTATTCAGGATTGCAAACTGCTTCTCTTATCTAGTTCTTATTTGTAATGCCACTTGTAAACCTGCTGTCAGCCAGTTTTCCTGTATCTCTTTTGCAGTGTTGCTTTACTTTGTTGGGGTTTTTTGATTCCTTATTACTCCTCCGACAAATTATTTTCATAATATTTGGCGATCTCTTATGTTAGGGGCCTGGCAGATTCCAGTCTTCATAACTTTACGTGTGAAGACCAAGGTGTAAGATGTATTTCCATGTCAACAGAGTTCAGACTGCCTCTCACCTGATCTGGGTGCTGAAAGTCTAGTCTTGGAGTTGTCTCTAGGCAGAGAGGGGCTGGCAATTGCAGATCTTTCAGAATGGGAAGAAGGGGGTGGGATGAGAAAGGGTGACATGAGGCAATGGGAGTGTTGTGGGGTTTTCTTTTAAGGAGGAAAAACAATATCTTGCTCTTTCATCTAAGCCTTTTACTGGAATCTGCTGAGTATTGCAGTGACACTGAGTAGATGCCAGAAACCCATATCGAAGAGGATATCACTACCACCATTCAGCTTCCCATAGGCACACCCGTGAAGAAGTCAGGTCCTGACCTCAGCAGCAACAGTCTTTTTCTACTTCCCAGTTACTCCTTCTGCACAATACTGACATAAACACTGAAAGTAGAAATAGCTTTTACAAGAAGCCCCTATTCAGCAGGACAGTTAAAAGTTACTACTGCTCCCAGTGAGTTAGCTTCTCTCTCATGCTCATTGGAACAGGTATTAGTTTTAGAGACTGACTTATAGAAAAACTACAGGACCAACCACCCCATGTCATCCCATTATTTGCCTTGGACACCAAGGAAACACTACCTGCCATCACAGTCTTGAAAAAATCCTCACTTTGTCTCTAAATCACTTCCCAGAGTAGAAACAACTTTGCCTTTTTCCCTCTGCCTTTTATTATTTTCTCCTGTTTTTTCACTCTTCTTAAATTATCTTATTATTTAACACTTCTACTTCATCATCTCACACTACAAAGTGTTTTAGGAGTATAATTTCTGTAAAAATGAAGTTTCATATACTTGCTATAGAAAATCTAATGCATTTAGAAAAACCCAACAAAACCAACAAACAACTCTTCCCAAACTTTAGTAATAATTCGCTCTGATTATCCTGGAACATGAGAAAATAAAAAATAGCAACTTGGGGCAAAACATTCAACTGGATAAGCTCACCTAGCTGCTTTTTATCATACCAATAAATTCCCATCTTTTAACTTTTCAGATAAATGCGCATGATTTTGCTAAAAATCACATTGCTGAACTTTCATCAGAGGGCTATCTTTTGCTGTCTCCTACTGCTAATGAAGCTGATTACAGGTCCTGTTTTTATATGTGCATCCTATTAAAACAAACAGATTAATTGCTACAGAGGACAACCTTATGATCTTGCTTTATTTTTTACTGGCGTTGCTGTAGTTTGAAGTCTGTCAACATTTTCATCATAAAATTAAGGCTGGTTTTAGGGACTATGGCTATCATATCTAGACATTTGTCTCCTGTTATTGAATACTGTCAGGTATAGGATGCTGCAATAGTGAATCTTTGTTCTGAGTTAGGGTGGGTGGCTGCTTTACTGTTTCCCACTTTTTGTTTTTGAAGATTAATGATACCAAATTAACATTAAAAAAAAAATGATTGTGAAGGAAGTACAATTTTAAAGTGTTTCCCCCCACCACACAGTTCTCACTTCAGATAATCTGTATGACTTCATTTAAGATAAGTGCAGATTTAAACTCCATTGAGAGTGTACACTATTCATTTAGGAAACTGGCTGAATATGCAATCATGCAATACTTAATGCCTTAGCCCATTCATTTTGAACTGTTTCATAAATAATACTAATTTTTCTATGACTGCAATTATTACATATTTTTAATGGGATTGATGCCATATAGATGCCAAAAGACTGAAAGTAAACACCATACTAAGCACTCTCTAAAAATCCATCCTTTTATTAGCCATTAATTTGTAACAGCACTTACAAATTATTGCATCAATAAAAATCAAAGCCTATAGCTGCAGTGGTATTCTTTAGACCTGATGATGGGCTATACAATGCAAAGGTTAACATACACTCTTCTTCCCCAGATCTGGATTAAAATTCTAGCTCCAAGTCACAAGTAAAAAGGGGTTTTGCCAGTCTACCCAAGTCCCTCTTGGGTTTTTAGTGTTTCAATGCTAAAAGCCATCATGCAGCTTGGAATGATTGGCAGCCTCAAATCTGGAGGGGCAGAGGACTGGGTGAATAGTAGAGCAGCTGCTCAGAGTGGCATTCTGCACCTCTGAAGACAGATGCTCTGTCACAGACACCAGCCTGCCGCTTCCCTGCTTGCACAATTTGTATTGGAAATATTGCATAATGAATATTTGTCTCTGTTTCTGTGATCAGCAGCTGCTGTACCTTACAAAGTCTGCTTTTAGTCCTTTCTTTTAGACCTGCAAAAAAAATGCTAAAAAACAGAAACAACATTACAGACAACAGTCTGCATTCCTGGGTCTTGAATGGGGCAAGGTGAAAGTTTCCTTTACTTTCACCTAATTTTGAGATATGTCACAACTCCAATGCTTTTCAGAGAACTTAGAAAATTACAGTACAGCTGAGTATACAGCAGGAGGAGGGTAGGCTGTGTAAATTAATCAGGAAATTATTCACAATAATGCTAATAATGAGGATTGATATCCTGCTTGCTGACCTCATGTATTTGGCTTCAGATACATGTGCCCTAAATCTCTCAGAAGTTTGGCTGGCAGGACTCTATACAGTGCAACTGTGGAAATTACAGCTAAAGGAGGATGAAAGTGGAGCAGAGAAACAAGGCCCATGAGGCTGCTGCATGAAGATAAATAATTTAAGCCTTACTGCTGTCCAGACATTCCAGTACTAAAAATCATCTCCTCTTGGCAAAAACATGCCAGAAAACAAAATAATTTGATGACTAATTGTTCTTGAGAAGGAAGTTATTTTGGATCAATCACATTTTATGATGCCTAGTGCCACACCTACTCCTTTCTATTGTACCTGCTCAGGCCATTTTCCTGTTAAAGAGTGATAACCAATGTAAAGCCAGCCCTTGAGCAGGTGTTATTTAGGAGTACAAGAACAACTCTCCCCTTCTTGCCTGTGTGGTACAAAACCAGCTACTATTTGTGGAGGAGGAGAGAGGTCACAAATCTTCACCTATCCCAAAATCAGAGTGATGACAGGCTGGATGCAGTGGGCAGTCCCCACGGTGGAGCAGAAGCTCTCATGTAGAGCGAGGACCCAGAGAGAGAATGTGCTGTGTGGCCCAGGAGCATGAGGCAGGAATCCTGCATTCCGCCAGACCATCTTTTTTTCCTGTGGGAATTCTTGTTATAACACAGGTCCTCTTCACTCATATACCTGTAGGTCAGAAAGAAGGGTCTGGCATCGAGGATTCAAGTTTTTCCCCCATTTCTATACTTTTTCCTTTAAAGTCAGGTACCACATATGGAGTACTCAGTGGAGTCTTTTTATTTTTTCCATTGGTGACATTTATGCAGCTTCCCTCACTAAGTGATATCTATAAATGTGCAATTACATAGAAGTAAATACTGAAAAAGCCTGTCTGCTTTTCATGTGGAAAGGAAGTTGATTAATAGCAGTAGATTCCAGCAAGTTTATAGTCTATATATATGGTGCTTATTTGTCATGGAGAAGCAACTGAGTTGGTCCATTTGCATTTTTGTGAATGAGAGGGTTTTGTTTTCATGGATTTTGTTTCAGGGGCTTCTTTGGAAAACAGGAATAACTCTCACATGCAAGAAAAATAGTAAGACTGCATGGTGTAATGAGTGTGGTATAAAACCAGAAAACCTAGTGCAGTTAGAAAGAGCATGCAGTCCCATTTTTATGCAATAGAAATATCTGATGTGTTGGTACTTTTAAATTATATAAAAAAGTAATAGTCCATGTGATAATTAAATGCTATTTGAGCTATTTCTGAAGTTATGATAAGAATTAGTATTTTCTCTCCTCATTGCACTACCTCCATAACATCAGGATTTAAAGCAGAAGTACATCTAAACTATACAGATATCATTCTTTTATTCATGGAGAAATACACAGTATGAATAAGCATGAAATAACTTCCCACCCTCAGAAGCTTTATTGCAGTAAAAGAGAAAGTTGGTATTGATTTTATTTACCTGTTTATTAGAAATCAACAGGATCAGTTAACCAGAGCTTATATTTTTAGTGGTGTTTAATGGCTTTCCTGGCAAAAATTTGAACAGCGGGTTGACATCATTTTGTACCAAATTGAAGTATTTTGACTCACCTAATAGATGTGTTTTATTTCAGTTGAATCTATCCTATTGTGCCACAATGTTTCGTGGGAATGGTAATTTTTTCCCCATCCAAATGCTTGCTAAACTAGCCTCAGTCTTTTCCAAATGACATTTTCCATCATATGGTGTGATCTGACAAAACCGATTAGTTCATGAAAATCTTAGAACTGAGGTTGTTTTCAATGTGTGCTGAAGAATAAAGATTGTCAGAGGAAGAGATAGTGTTTAATTATTTGTTTTTTGTTATTTGGAATCTCAGTTTCCTTAATACTCACCTAGCAGGTGTAGATGACACTGTGCCTGCTGCTTTCCAAAAGCTCCACTTTAATAAAAAAATCTTCCAAATGCAGCCTGTTTCTATCATATTTCTCAGAATACTTCCCTTCCTGAATAATTCTCTGCAACCTCCAAGTCTTGCTTCCTTATGAGGAAAGAAAAAAGGGAGAAAAACTGTAGAGAGGCTAACCAGTGAAAAGTAAACCCATAAGTTACTATTTAATATATGTGTGAGTCCAAAGCTAAGAATTTGCTATATGTACTTGAATTACCTAATGAATGTATGAACATTGCAATCTCTCTTTCCAAAGCAATAAAAGAGCAGGTATTATGAGACACTAGAGTAAAACACAGTTTCTAACACTCTTCATTAAGTGCTATGTCTGAAGAAATCAACTGGCTGAATAGTTAGGGGCTGAAATAACCGCAAGAGGTAGAATAGCTGATAATAATAGCTGATAATTTGTATGAAAACTGAATTGCCAGATCTGTTCCTTAAGATTATTGATATTTTCATTTAAGTGTGATCCGACATAATAAGTTGTTTGCTACAGCTCCCCGGAGGTAACCTCTTTTGGAAAATAAGTGTGTTATTTATCATTATCTAGAATCCAGAACATAGCCTGCATTCACCTTGTACAGAAAGCATTGTGCAGTGCACCTGAGACAGATGCTGTGAGAAGGTTCTGAGGCTGCTGCTGGTTGTCATGATTTATGTGCAGGCATTTTTGACATGGAGTAGCACCCACTAGAGACAGAAGCAAACCCTCTATATTCTGTTCAAAAAGAGCAAGAAAACAGGATTTATAACAAAACCTCCACAGCAAGACATTTGAATGTTTTTTTAATGCTTTTATCTTCTGAGCCAACATTCTTCAGGTTAAAAAAAGAAGAAAGAAAGAAGAAAGGTCAATTATCCCTACAGTTTTCGCAGTTAAAAGAAAGTGAAAAGAAAGCTGTGCTATTGCAATTGTTTTTTACTAGAAAATTATTGTCACTGTAGTCATAGGTGGACTGGATTTATCATTAAATTCAAGTAGCTCTTTAGCAAAACAAGTCTAGCAACAGCTGCATTCTGAGAGGAGCTGCCTAAGTCCCACTTCCAGTCTGCTGGTATGTACCTGAGAGATATTCTGGGCATTTTGAGCCCAAAGTCTCATACATCATTTCTTTTTCTGCAGTCTGATGTGGTGGTTGCTTTCTTCATTGACTTTCTCTCTGACAGTCCTGCTGCTAAAGAGTCCATTCAAAGCAGAAAGGATTTGGGTTTCTTTTCCTTCACAAGCTATGAAGGAGTCCAAAAAAATTTTTAATATTCTTTGGTTAATCTTAGATCTCACCATATATGTTTCCATACAGCACCTTATTAAGTATTGCAGACTTGAATATCTCACAGCTGACAGCAAGGAAGATGTGAACAGCAACATATAGACACATACAGATCTTCATTAAGTATCCTGCATTGAACTGCATTTCAGCAGCTGGAAGCCTTGCAGCGTAAAGGGCTCTTCATATGGCAGTGGATGACTGTCAGTGGTCAAATGAGTTTAGCCCTATGGTAAATGAGGCCTAGTTTCTAAGTAAAAAAAAACCCCAATCAACCAAAACCAAAACAAAAAAAAAAAAAAAAACTCTTATGAGTGAGAACTTTTCCAGTTAAAAATAAAAAAGGGAAATTCAGGGAAGTGATCTCTCCAATAGTCGTATCTACAAATTCAGTGAAAGTTGAAAAGCTACAGTCTCTCTCTGATCTTGTTGCAACCCTTTAGCTGATTTTTTTTTCTTTTCTTTGGTGAGGAACGGTTGTGTGTACTCTAAATTTACACATTTATAGCCTGAAGAACTTATTCAGTATGTAGTTTACAGTCCTGTGGAACCAAAGTACAAACTAGCAAAATATGGACAGGTTTATTAATGAGAAGGTATAACTGTATAATCACATTCAGACATTTTGTATGATGCAAGCATGATAATATGATAATTCCCTGCCCTTTCAAACCTACATTCAGTGAATTCAGAGAAAAGGGAATTTGTACATTATGTCTTCACTATTGTATGAACGCAAGACGATGGCTTGCCAGCCTTCACAACATACCACTCAGTGATGAGACTAGAGCTTAGCAGTTCCAAGCTTACAGGTACATTTCAGAAAATATTTTTTTAAATTATTTATTTTTTATTTTGGCCTAACTTGCTATATGAAACATGCAGAAAGACAGTTGCAATCTGGTGAGAGAATACAAGATACCAATGTGTGAAAACATATATGTAAACTGGAGGACAGCGTAGCTGTAGGTGATGCTTTGTTTAGGCAAGAAAGGAATCAAGAGGAATCTCTGCAGTTCACCCTGCAATAAGGGAAGACTTACAGATCTCAAGAATATAGTCATCTGATGAAGGCTCATGGCTCAAAAATATATTGTACCTTATTTTCTTTTGGGTTTTGTTGTCTGTTTTTCTTCTTAATCATGTTTCCAAGAAGACTTTCAAGAAGTGTTGAATTGTTTTAGGGCATGGGACTTCTCTGAAAACATGAGCAGCTTCTACCTACCTGTCAGCTGGGCTTGGCAGGTGACACTGGTAAAAGAAGTGGGTTATTGACTTTGTGGGGAATTGCCACCTATTCCTCACACCTAAGAACATCTTTAACATCCCTCCACTTGGAAGACTGATATTTTGTCAGTACTTTTTCTCTTATACTAGCAGAAAGAATTATTTTAATTCATGTGTGAGAGATTTTGACAATATCTGCCTTTCCCTTTTATAATTTCATTTTGAAACATTGACATTAAAGTGGCATACTTACATTACAAACAAATGGCATACTTATAAGTGTATAATTATTGCCTGTGCATTAGTTTTATAAATGTTTTATGTTGTACCCTAAAAGAAAGTCCTGTGTTTTAGTACACTTAACATTTCCACTCTTTCAGCCCTCAGTATTACTAGGTGCTGAGCATGGCTCTCAAGCCCTTCACTTCCGTAATACATCTTTGAGGATTCTTCTAAAATATGATAGCAGAACTCTGATAATTGTCATTTCTTCCAACAAAAATCGTTGTCCTTCACTGAAGAATCTGTCAAATCTAAGGCTAGAATGAGTGCCATTACAGTGTATGTTAACTTGTATGACTAATGGTGCAAGTGTAATCTAGATGCCCATACAAGATGACATTTCACTAAGCACGAAACATTTACTATTTCCTAATTACAACTACCAGGTTCTTGGCAGGGTGATGTTTTTAATTAGAGCTTATGCACTAGGAATTTGATTTTTTATTTTTTTTTTTTTATTTTTTTGTTCGTTTGTTTGGTTTTGGTTTTGGTTTTGTTTAGAAGATAAACAGTGCCCTCTCCTGCATATGGGCTCCCATAACAGTAGTTTGCAAGGTGCCCCAAATGTTCCCAAGTAGAGAAAATGGACACAAAACCAGTGTGTTGCTCTGCTGAAAGGATTTGTTGGTTTCAGGGAAGCACACTTTGTTGTGGTCCCTCCTTGCATTCTGCTTTACTTGAAAGCATGCTATGTAATGAAAACTGCTCTCTGTTCAGACCACAAAGAGCTTTTAATTTAGCTTGAACTCAGTTGTGTGGAATTGATAGTGCAAGTTTATCACAGTGAGCAGCAGGAATATGTAGCACTATATATTCCAGTTTTTGCAAACATCAGCTCAGGAAAAGCATATTCATCATCAGAAATAAGGTTGATGGAAAAATATTCAATTGAAGCTTACTTTTTGGGTGCTCTTTTACATGTATTTATTACATTATTTCACAGTAAAAATTATAATCATACTGAGAAGTCAAAATACTCATTTTTTTTATCCCTTCTGGAGGATGCTGTGTTTTGGTTTGGTTTTTTTCTTGGCCGG
>JAOEHY010022505.1:0-28177 GCA_025447955.1 Psilopsiagon aurifrons
ACCAGCAGGTCGAGGGAGGTGATCCTGCCCCTCTACTCTGCTCTTGTGAGACCTCACTTGGAGTATTGCGTGCAGTTGTGGTGTCCTCAACATAAAAAGGATGTGGGACTGTTGGAACAAGTCCAGAGGAGGACCACAAGGATGATGAGGGAACTGGAGTACCTCCTGTATGAAGACAGGCTGAGAAAGTTGGGGCTGTGCAGCCTGGAAGGCGCGTGGAGACCTCATAGCAGCCTTCCAGTATCATATATTCCTGGGGGCCTATAGGGATGCTGGGAAGGAACTCCTTGTTAGGGACTGTAGTGATAGGACAAGGGGTAAGAGGTTCAAACTTAAACAGGGGAAGTTTAGATTGGACATAAGGAAGAAGTTCTTTACTGTAAGGGTGGTGAGGCACTCGAATGGGTTGCCCAGGGAAGTTGTGAATGCTCCATCCCTGGCGGTCTTCAAGGCCGGGTTGGACAGAGCCTTGGGTGGCATGGTTTAGTGGGAGGTGTCTCTGCCCATGGCAGGGGGGTTGGATCTAGATGATCTTAAGGTCCTTTCCAACCCTAACTATTCTATGATTCTAATTTGCAAGTGGATCACTTATAGCTTCTCTGTATCAGGCTGCATAGAGTACCTGGAAGCATTCCCTGTGACTATAGCCAGAAAAATGGCTCAGGCACTAGAATTTATTCCTTTAGACTGAAGTGTAGAAGACTTGTTTTCAATTGGATCAAAACCTGCAGTACTTAAGAAATCATGCTTCATGCTTGAAGAAAAAGGGATGAATCCTGCCAATTGTAGGCCTCCAAGGAATCAGCTAAGCTACCATTATATGACAGGGCACTGGTTTTCCTGACCATCCCTGCTCAGAGAGTAAAATCTAGCCGAACACTCTTCATTTGTAGTACTTGTATTTAACTACAAAGGCAGCACTGTCAAGCCAGAAATTGACTAAGCTGAAAGTATCTAAAGGGACGATTTCTGCTGAGTTAAGCCCATTGGGTATCACTGGGATGGAGAAACAAGACCACCAAGGAAAGAACCTCTGGGATCCACTTCCTTGACGTCTAACAGAAAACACTGACTGGAGGTAGGCTTAGATACAAAGTATTGAGCTGGTGTGTTAGCAACCAAAACCAAAGAGTTGCACAGCTCCATGAGAAGCCTGTGAGGACCGCTTGTCTTCCGAAGTACAGGCACATGTGTGTCTGTACACAAGCTCTTCTCTATTAGAACAACCTTTGAATGAATAAACACTGATAAGAGAGGCTTAAATATTGTGCCTGAACTATGTTTTGACAGCTGTCACTTGTACTGTCCCCTCCCAGGTCTATCTTTTAATTACATCAGGTTAACAGTGTTTAATCTGTTACCCTTGGCTTATAGCAGAAAGGGACAAATTCAGCCACGGGACGAACATATATAGCTTTTCTCGCTGCCATAACACAGTGTTTGCTACTCTCCACTTGAATCACTTACTAACCATAGTGAGTTATCATGGTTAGAAAAAGAAATGGCTTCTCTAAGATTTGAGCAGTGGTTCAGAGAATTGGCATGTGCTTTGTATGACAATGTAGTCCAGCAGGTAAGGAATTTTTAGTGCGTCTGCTCCAAGTGGTGTAATTCTAAATCCAAAGGCACAGCTGTATTTTCGTCAACTAAAGGGGTTTGAGAACTTACTGGAAAATGGGGGAAAAAAAAGCAGTCTTAGCACTTGAGCAGTTACTTAAGCTAAGTTTGCATCTTTCCATAGCCACTTGAGTGTTGCTGCAAATCCAAATTGCTGAACTATTCCCAGGGAAAAAAATGGATTCAAGATTAATGTCTCCTCTGTGTGCTGACTGATAGATGGGAGATGGAAGTAGTTACCTTTAGTGACACATTTATGTAGGTTAGGTCAGTCTGCTGGATTCAGTATCACACATCTTCAGGAATCGGTTCCACAGTGTTGCTGGGGTCTTGCATGTAAATGAAGAGTCTCGGGAATACTCTGCAATGGGGCTGCCTGCTGGAGAACAAAGAGTGAAATTCAAAGAAAAAAGTCCTCTAACAGCTTGGAATATAGTTTATTTTTAAAATTACCCTGGAAAATGAATTTACTTTGGAGAATCTGTTACTGGGAAAAATCTCTGAATAGACTCTTTGCTGACTGTCGTAGAACTGTGTTAAGATGGAGCAAAATATAGTATGGTGCAACAAATGTTATAGCTTGCATGTATATAGCTCAGAGTATTGCAAGGTTTTCTAAATACCAAACTCCTAAATTTAAGGAAGACTGGTTAGATTATTCTCTACTTTCTGCTACGTATGGATGTGCACTAAGAGAAAGTAGTGTGCACACTTAGTAGTTTTTTTGAGATGCATCATTAAGTAAGAATAATGACATTCATGATAGTGATAATTCAATGGAGCTGAAAATCTCTTATCGTTTTGAGCCAGATTTTATTTTCTGTTTCTCTCCTCCCATATCCAGGAAGGGAGAGGAAGGGAAACATCTTGCTTGTTTTGGGTTTTTTATGAAATAAAAGGAGAAGCAGTTCCACTTCCATGCATTTCCTTCCAGCTCCAGCCACCTCCCTAAAGGCCACTATGGTGGAGGTAGGTCTGTCTGGCTGTTACCCTGACAGCTTTCATGGCCACCTAGCTCGTGGTGAATGTACCCAGGAGAGACCACACCTAGGGACTGATGTGAGACTATTGCAGAGGACTGTCACTACCATGTGTTGGCATGAAAGTCTCCCAGTTTCTGAGTTCTGTCGTACAAAGCTTTAGCATTTTGTTCCTTTCTTGTTTATATGCTAACATTCCTGCGTTCCTGTTGAGATAGCTCAGATGTTACTGAGATAACAAACACAACACAGGTAACTTTTCTCAGAGAAGTAAGGACTCTTGTGTTCATGTCTGAGCTGGCATATTCCTTTTTTCTTTAATGTATTTCTGTTTTTTCTTCATTTTGAGATACCATTTGTTTCAGTAGCAGATAACTTACCCTATTCACCATCCCTGCCATGACAGGGCTCCTATTTCCATTCTGGACTGCAGTCTCACACACAGTGAGGGAGGAAACCTTAGATGACTGAACATTCTTTATTCAGAGAAAACTGTCCCTTAAAGGGATTTTTTTCCCCTCTTCCTGGAGGGGATTGTCTGCAGGTCAGGTGGGTGAGTTGGAATGAATCACAGAGGAGAGAATGAACAGTCAGTTTGGGCCATCTTTTTCTGCCTCCTGTGCCTCCTTCAATTTGCCAGTCTCACTGAAGTTAGATCTTTCAAGATCCTTCCTAAGAGAAAAAGGAGGCAAAGGAAGTGTATCTCTCATCTTTTCTCTAGTTGTCAGCCAAAAGCTGATCAGGCTTTAGCACCTGTGAAACTGTGAGGAGTCATTTCGCTACTTCTGTGCTACTTCCTGCTCACCTTGGTGAGAAACCTCCTTTCTTTTGTAGAAAAGAGAAACTATCTGAAATGCTGTGAGAGCTGACATAAACCCAGAGCACCTTCCTGAAGAGAGAAGAGGTTTGTGGTAGCATGAGGGATACAGACAGCCTTCCACAAATATGCTGTATACTGCAAATTTGAGACTTCACTGCAGCAAGAAATGAAAGGCTGGGGTATGCAACATGGGCTGTGGCTGCTCTGGAGACTTCACCTCCCTACAGCCATTTAACGTTGCACAGGCTTTTCTTGTCTTGAGGGCCCTGTTCCAGCTAGATTCAGTAGAGCAGTATTTCTACTGTGGCAACAGCACTGGTTCGCTCTTGCTCACTAACCCAAGAAGTGACAGCCCTGCCCTTAAAAGTCCCTCCTGCCAGAGCTGCTCTGCTGCAGATGGGCAACTGCAGATGTACTGAGGAGCTGCTAACATTGCTGCAAGCAGCATTAACTTTGACTGAAATACATGCTGATCATTAAGGGTTATGCCCTTTCCAGGGTCCGCTCACTGGCTCCTCTGAACCTTGCAGATACCAAACTCTGCAGTGATGCAATGGAAAATATTCTGCAAACTCACCAGGAATATGGGGCAAAGCTCTCTCCCATCTCATCTATGCTCTCATCCTTTCTTCCAGTTTGCAGAGCCCTTTGCTCCTTTCATTGCTGTCTAGTAGATAGGAACATTTGGCTTTTTGCAATCAAAGCAGCTGTGGGAGTCTCTGTGGGATTACTTTTACATGTAAGCATTGCACAAGTCCAGCTCCAGGAAAAGAGGCCAATATTTTCTTTAACACATGCTGGCATAAAATAGGAACTACTCTTCTAAAAGCTTAGAGACTGAGATGGCCTTGGATTAGATCCAAGGACCTCAGATTAATTACAAAACTAAACCAGAATGAATGTTCTTTTATAGTTCTGCTGCACAATGGTCCCTGGACTTACTGAACCTGGATGTCAAATACATAGATAAGGATGATCTGTACTGAAGCAGAATAAAGGGCACATTTACCTAGCTGTGAATTAAGGGTCTACCCTTTGCTGAATTCTGCTCTTACTTTACTGTATTTGAACAAATATAAGAGCAAAATCATATCTGATACTGAGGAGAAAAGACTGCAAGGCAAATTCAGCTTGTTTTACTGTCTTGTTCCTTTAGGAATTTGCCTCTTCTTTCCTTAAAGTGATGCTATGTTTCTTGTTCTACAGAAACTTACAGCACTTGCTACCAAGGTCATCTGTCCTCCTTCTTTTTTAGATGCTGTCAGGGTATAGACTCTATTAACGTTTTAACTTGCAGAGTAAGAACCTGAATAAATTGTAAAGAACACCCATTGCCTTTCAAAAAGATATGAACAGTCCTTTCATGCTTTTCATAACTGCAGCATGCCTTGGAAATAAGGTTACATCTATTTGAGTTATTATGACTGAGGCAACTCAGGCAGCACAAACTGCAGGCAGCTTTCCAAGCAGAGAAAAGAGCTGGGGCCTGCAGCATTTTGGGAAAGGCAGCATTTGAGACCAAGAGGAGCTCCAGGACCTGCACTTGCCAGGAGCCACTCGTTCACACAGAAGCATGGTACTACATGTAGGCCGGTTGACACTGTCTTACCCACCAAAGTCGAAGCATCTTCTGCTGGCTTCCTACCAGCACAGAGAGTCTCTAATTTAGGAAAGCAAAGTACAGTCTTGTATGCCAGTCCTGAGAACCTACCAGCCTTGATGTGGAAACAAAGATGGGCAAATCTGAATAACTCCAGCCAAGAATAAAAGCACACTCGCTTCTGACTGGAAACAATTTCAGTGCATGGTTGAGATGGAGGGACTTTGTTAATCCTGGAGAAAACTCAGGGAGATCTGATTCCTGCCTCCAGCAAGGAGGGCTGAGGAGATGGAGCCAGGCTCTTCCCAGAGGTGCATAGGCAATGGGCACACAGTGGCATCAGTCACACAGTACAGTGAGAAAAACACCAGTTCTGTACAGGGACAAAAATGTAACATCCGTAAGGATGCAACATGCAGACACATTGCTCAAGGAAGGTGCAGGGTCTCCATCCTTGGAGGTATACAAAGTCTGACTGGAGAAAGCCCTAAGCAACCTGCTGTCACTTTGAAGGTGTCCCTGCAGCGAGTGGGGTGTTGAACAAGACAGGCTCCAGACCCACCTCAATTTTAATTTGATTCCAGGTTGTTACATATGTTACTTAAGTGACTGTAGAAAGTCACTTCACTCTGTTTGCCTCTGTTTTCTTACCTTTATATTGGAAATAGTATTTTACTTCCATGAAACTTATATCCTTCATTTTTATTGTCCTCCTTAGTTCCAAGGGTGCACCTGAAGGTATACAAGTCATTAAGAAAATACCAGTTTTTAGGAAGGCAAAGACTGAAAAAAATGCAGGCCAATAGTTCAAATATTAAGACAGTGCTGCAACACCTTAAAAAAAGGTTTTCTTTAAGTGAGAAGTTGAAATTATAAAGTATATTTGTTGGTTTCTCCCTTTCTCCTATGTCTCCAGAAACAAAGTGGGAGTTTAATCTAAATAAGCACCTTTTATTGGAACAACAATAGTGCCATCTGGTTATTGCACATAAGAAAGTGCTTAAAATGATTTAGGAATGGCCCAGAGTTGACTTGCACAGAGCTTGTGGGCATTTGCAACATGAAGCTGAATTTGAACAGTTACAAGAGCTGTGCAGGTGGAAGGCAGGGTAGGACAGCACATTTTCCTTGCAGACATTGAGAGATAGTTCCATTTCCTAGAATGTCAGTGATGTCAAAAAAATATCTCCTATACAGCTACCATCACCTCCTTCCCTTTAGACCTTTCACCATTAGAAAAGGCAAAGCTTTTTCCAGTAGTAATGCTGTAAACATTTCATTACTCTTCCTGCAGGCAAAGTTTTCTCTATGTATGGATACGTGAGCATGGTCAGATAATGAATGAGCTGATTGGTTGAACATCTGCAGGTGCTCTATAATGACAACAATTAAGCTATTCTGAAGCTATTACCATATTAAATTAACTTACTGCAATGATATTAATTAGAATGCATGTTCTAGAAATGAAGCAGTGCAGCAATTACATTGCTATTTAACGACCTGTAAAAGTAAAGTATAAAAATGGTAAATTTCCTTTATGTAATTAATTTAAGGCTGAGAGACAGTGGGTCAGACTGCTCCCCAGCATAACTCCAGTCACTTCTATACTTAACGCAACATGAATGATTATGATCCTTTTTACCTTTTATCTTGAAAGAATAATTATTTGGCATTTGATAACTAAAGCTCCCCAGTAATTGTGCCAAAAACTAGAAATCAGGCAAAGCTCAGCTGGTCTCACTGTGAAGTCTGAAATTTGATAGGGTTTTAGGAAAAGGCTCAGTAAGGTTTGTGACTGAGGTTGTCAGCTAAGCTCAGCAATGTGTATTTTTACAGACAAGATTTAGCAGTGATTACTTTTCTGCATACCAACTTTAGGCTCTCCCTTTACTTATTTTCCACCCCAGCCCCTGGCAGTCATAGATAAAGTGCTTTTGACTTACTATTTGCTATGAATTTTTCAGATTCTGTGACATGGTAACTTCTCCAAGCTATATCCTTAAAAACTGAAACAGGTGGGTCCTGCATAGCTCTCTGAGGAGTTATAACATCGAGACCTGTCTGTCCTTGGGCACAGAAGCCTTTGCAGCTGTATGAGTCTCTTGAAGCACTGCGGTTATTTCCCTTGTGTGCTCAGCATGGAACCTGCCTGGAGCTTTGTGGTTGCTCTTAAATGGAACTCTTAGGGTGGGCTCAATGTGCCTGACAGCCAGTCCACTTAGGACCACTGAAACAGCCCTTACTTGTTATTTTGTACTGCCTTACAAGTGGGAACTCTGGACACCAAGCAGTCATGAATGACAGCATTGTGAAATAAGTAAAGAGAGTAAGCTGGAGCAACTGAAACACTTACGGCTTGCTATCTGCAAAAGCAGTAGAAACTGGTCGGGAGAGCTCCTGTCCCTAAGCTATCATCCAGCGTAAGATAAGTCTGTAGAGCGACCCACCGCTGTTGCTTTTGGCATGAGCGAGCTTCTTCCTTGCTGATGACTGAACTGTAGTGTTAGGAAAGGGACAGTCACAATGCACATTACCCTTCTGTAATACATGGCCCTAGATCCTGATTGCTTGTCTGAGTGTTTTCTATTGCATGCTTTTCATGGAAAAAGCAGAGCCATAGCCTAGGGCACGTAACAAAAACTCTGGATGACAAGCTGCTATATTTACCCTGGGATCTTCCATAACAGTGCCTATTTTCAGACCGATTTTCTTCCCCTGCTGAGAAAGAAGAAACTGTGGGATTTTAATGACTTATTCAATGGATCTGAATTTTATTGTTGTTTTAGCTATCAAAATGTTCAGGGACTAGAATCTACCCACAGAAAGGAAGATGATTTCTTTTATTTCCTTGTACTGCAAGGGGCAGTGACAAGGGAGTATTTCCATCTTTATTACAGTAAGCATTTGACCAAGGAACATTGGGGTACACAAGTCTGCAAGTTTGAAGAAATCCAAGATGGCAGTCAAAACTGGGAGCTGAATGTTGAGATGTCTTTTCTTATTTGATGCAGGTTCTTAGCTCTCTAAACTTCTCTCTACATACTCATTAATAGGCAAAACTGTTAAAAATAATCTTACCTACCCAGAACTTCTTGGTCGTAGTCTCCTTTACATTTGCATTTACACTGTTGTAAGGACTTGGCGTAATTATTTTTAATTACAGTGTTACTGAGTGTGTGTCTATGTGCTTATGTGAAACTGCAGATATAACTGACATGAAATCCCAGGAAAGTATTATTTCTCTTTAAATATCAATCTTTGTTTAGCCTCAAGTGTTTTAAATCAGGCTTAATCCCTTTTGCCTCTTAACCAGACTGTAGTACCCCATAACTTTAAAAATAGCTTCATATACGTGAGCACAGAAACATAGTCTTGACAGACCGCCCTGGCTGTCCTCATAAACTTTTGAGGCAAGCTTCCAAGCCTTCAGAGCCAACAGTCAGAAGTCAGAAGGCCCATGATTTACGTCTCTCTTCTTGAATATCTATAAAAAGGGATGATGGGGTGTTGCAAAAATGGATTAATGGATTGTACCTGGAGCTTTGTGATCCTTCAGACTAAGCTGTTACAAATGTTCCAATATGACCTTTTGCTTAGCCTCTCTGTTGGAGATTTTCCCATAGACACTGTGGACTGTTCTTTGGTGAAGCTCTCATATGTGGCTCAATTTCCAAACCAAGTTGTGTTCTGTATTAGTACTATTTTAATTGCTATTTTATGAAAATAGCAATGTGCTTGAACTTTTCCTTTCGGTATGGATGGTAAAGGCTCTGAATATAACATTCCTTATCTCACTTCAAAGGCTATTTGTCCAAAGCCCCGTATATTTTGGAATGTGTATTAATAATTGAATCTGACCTGGATTTGTTCCTTGCAAATTTAGCACTAGCTACTGTGTCCATAATTACAAGTTCTCATGTCAGGGTGCTAAAGTTTACTGGGCAAAAGCTATCTCAGGCTTCACCATTTGTTGTGTGTATTTTCACAGGATGCAGACAAAAATCCCAATGTTCTACATAGCACATTGGTCTCACTGTAAAACCTGAAGTAGACTCTCTGTGGACGCATTTTGCCTTGGAAGGTTTGCAAATTCAGGAATCCAGAGGGTTATCTATTCCCCAGAAGCTTAAGGTTATGTCCTGGGGGCCTGTGCACCTCGACAGTGCCATACTTTTTTTTCTTACATGCTGCTTTTGGTGATTAAATGGAGCCATCAACCCATGAGAGACAAGTATGAGGAAAAAAGCTTGAAACAATTGTTCCCTACTGCACGAGTGAGGATTCAGTTTAAGGATCACACTGCATTATGGGTATTAATTTTAGACAGTCACCTTTTTGAAGCTTATCTTAACCTAATTAAGTGTCTGTTTTCCCCTTAGGGCTGGCACTTTTACTAGATGAGATAACAGCTGCATCTCTGTGAGAAGCCTTGTGAAGGGCAAAATATTTGTTAGCCGTTGCTATTTTCAGCCTTGCCAGAATAAACAAAGAGCCTAGGCACCTGCAGTCATTTCTTTTAGAAAGTCAGCACAATCTGTACACACTTCGGGGTCAGCAGAGGCAGGCATGATGAGAATGGGCAGGCTCACCCAACAGCCTTTGAGAAGATGCTTCTGGAGGGAGTGACAGCCTCTTCAGTTTGGAGACATATGGGATTGTTACATGATTAATAACACTCTTCTAACAAGGCTGAGAAATAGATGGAAGAACAGAGTGCTTTGAAATTATTACTGCATCTTGGGACAACACAGTGTGAGACCCACACTGGCTATAAACAAGAGAGCTAGTACAAACAAACTGGTGGAGTTCAGGCAGAGGCAAAGGCAGGAGAAAAGAGGAGTGAGGTTTTTTTAACTCCTTTTTTATTTTTTGGTACTTATCCACAACTACATTTCAGAACATATAATTTTAGACCCTGGTTGTCTAAACAATATGTCTTCATTTCAAAAACAATTAGGCTTTGGGCTTAACTGCCTCAGATGGTTACATAAACTAGATCCAGGATAACTCCTCACCCAAGAAAAACATTCCTGACTGCGTGGGAGAACAGATGGCATTTAGGTAAACTGTATTTGTAGGAGCCCCTCCCCATGCCATTAGATGGCAAATGGCTACTGTCACTTGTTCCTCTGCTTGGGTTTGTGGGAAGCTATGAGTAAAGTAAGTGCTTAATAAGGTATGCCAAATGCTGTGGTGATGAAGCAGAGGGAGTTAATGTGTAGATAGGTTATTACAAGGGTCAGCATTGTTGTACCTTTACAAGTGCCTGTGATTGGCGTGCCACATCAGACCCCAGCCCCAGCTACAGGGGAGGAGTGAAGGGGGATTTGTGTGCTGGCTCTGCTCTCCAGAGCAGGCAAGGAAAGGCTAGGAGTGAATGCAGCCACGGGTAGGTTTGGATGAGGTAGGTTTGATCACTGCTGCTCTACATGACATGCCTCAGGGCATCTCATGCTGGGGAGAGCTGTGTGGATTGGGACATAGCCCTGAGACCCCTTAGGCAATCTCATCTTGAAAGGCAGTGGGTCTTTGGAAGACCTACGTCAAAGTCTGGCTCTGAATTTGACACCAGCTGTCTCTGCAGTGGTAAGATCTAAGTTGTACTGGATTAAGGTATTTGGAAGAGTGCCATGGCCTAGAGGCACCCACAGGCCTTAATGGCCCTGATAAGCCCTACCTGGGACCACCCTGCCCATAGCCCAGGGCCCCATAAGCCCTACCTGGGACCACCCTGCCCATAGCCCAGGGCCCCATTTCAGCCCTTGGGGCTGTCAGGCGCTTCTCTAATGATGTTGCAGCAGTGCTGGTCTCCAGCTCTCCATGGCTGTGTTGAGCTAGACCCATATCCTTGCTTGTCCCTTTGGTGATAGTCAAAGCCCAGGTAAGAAATCACTGCTCAGTGCAAAGGCGGAGTGACAGGCCGCTGGATTGGAGGGTTAGTGGATGTTTCTTTAGGTCTTAGGCTGTTTATTTCCATGTACTGAGGGAACTGGAAGAGACTTAAGAGTTATGCTAGAGTTGATCTTTCACTGCTGCTCGGCACGGTTGGGTTTGAAAGGAAGTTATTAAAGTGTCTGGTTTCTGTCTACTCTGCTTACCTGGATGACTACATATAATTTATGAATAAGTGTGAAACCCTTGAGCCTCAGTAACAACTTGGAGCATTTGCCCAGAGAAAGTTTTTCCCATCACCCTGTTCTTGGTTCCTTGTGGTCAAATTCCTTTCCCTTGATTTGTTGCGGGGTTACACAAGGGTTTGGATTACTTTGGGGACTACTTTTTGTATTTTAAGTATTTTTACCAGTAGCATTTTTAAAGGAGGATGGGTATTGGCAGGTGGAGAATACCCAGATGAAAATGCAGTATTTAGTTTTGTTGCCATGAGTGAGAAAGCCTGCAAAAAGTCAGATTTGCTGGGTCAGTACATGAATATTTATCATTTGAAAATGTATTGTGAAGAAGAAAAGGCTCAAAACTTGACACTGATGAATAAACTGTATTGTTCCTGATCTCAGAGGTATGTAAGAGAAAAATATATGTCCTCTTTTCTATGCCTGAGGGAGTGCAGGAGGCTAAAAGAGCCTGGTGGTAAAACTATATATTCTACCTATTTGTAGAACCACTGGTAAACAACAGAGAAAAGTGAAGACATTTTAAAGGCCTAGTTTTGCCCTTCAGTTAGTACTGCAACATTTCACAGCCTTTCACAACTTCACAGCAGGTTGGGGCATTGTGGAACAGGATGCCTTCCTGTCATCAGCAGCCATTCTAAAACCAGAGCTCTTCCAGCACACTGTCTAACTCCAGCTCTTCATGGGCTTTTTCAGTGCAGCTTGTGGAGAAACAATTCTCCTTTTTGCCTTCTACATCATTGCCAATGACAGTGTAGGGACCAAGAAAAGAATCAGTCTTTCAGAAAAAACAACACTAACTGTGGCCAATGCTTTTGGCACCCCAGAGACAGACAGGGTGCCATCACTGATCAGCCAAGCATGCAGAAAGAGATGCTACTTTCAGGCCCCCAACCTATCTTTGTGTTCATCTGGCATTCATCTATATGGTGTTCTCAAGCTCCAAAGTTCACTGCAGTGGCACTGGAAATAAAGACTGATTAAGAGTGTGTGTAGATTGCTGAGAACAATAGCTATCATATAAAATAACCTAAGTTAAATCTATAATCCTTCTTAGTTGATCTGGAATATTTTGAACATCAGGTCAGCCTAGAAGTATCGCCAGTGTTACAAATCAAGTTAGCCTGTTTTGATATCTTTTCTGAAATTGTAACTAAGGAGCGTGTCATGAATGACCTTTTGCTTTCTCCATCTCTCCTCTGGAAGAAGAGATGTTTCCAGCACAAGCCCCTGGAAAACAATGGAAGTCAGAATGATCTGAGAGAGCCCCATGTGTGCTTTCCCACAGGATAAAAGGAAAGAACAAGGGTGTCTGGGACGCAGCTGACTGCAATGATTACTTTAGCACTGCAGGCATCATCAGCATGTTGTCAAGGATGCGTCACTGGGACAGCGCATCCAGCACAGGCTGTGAGTACAGTAAAAAAGGACTACTGTACATGTGCCCTTCCCATAATTTTTACTGGACCTTTAGTTACACCCAGTACAGACATTCTGTAAAGTCATAGATAAAACAGCTTTTAAAACTTAGCATATCATAATTCAACTAAGTGCTTTGTTCCCAATGGAAAGATCTTTTCAGCTTATCTTGAAAGACAGGATTTATTGTGCCCTGGCTCTGTGATAAATTCTCCAGTTTGCCCTCTGTTGAAGGGAGATCTCTTCCATAATTTAAAGCTTCTTACTCTTGAATTTTATACTCTGAGGTCTAACACTTTTATATGTGGTGCATCCAAAGAAAATCAATCTAAGAATAGCTGACCCAAAAAATATGCTTATTAAATGTATTTATTAAGAAGACAGATTCTCCTTGTTGTTGCCAATCTGTAACACTGAGATCTGTACCTCCCTCCCTTTTTGCTTGCACTAAGGGTTTACTCATGGAATTCAGAGTTGCCTCTTGTTAAATATGAAAGGTTCCAGCTTAAAGTCAGTATCAAACGAACGTCTCTCCGCACCATAAAAGCATACAACCCATCTCTTTTGCCTAAGGGACAGTAGCACAGAAGGCAAAGCTCTTGCTGCTGCCAAGAAGCCTCCAGCTCTTGGGAAATCTGACTTAGTAAAGAAAATTTTTCTGTTTTGTTTACAAGTTACAAATTCACTTTTTGATAATAGACTCAAGCCTGAATAATGTAATAGGAACTCTATTAAATGCTCCATATCCATGCTTAAAGCAATTGTTACTGAAATACCAAACCACCTGAATAAAGCCATTTCAGACTTGGCTCATTATACTTTATCCTTTTAAGAACAGAAACAAAGTTTAGAGTCAAAAGTTAATATCTTATCATGGGCCATGCAAAAAAAAGCATAACAAATAAATGTATTCTGTGCTACCCTAGTAGCTGTGAAATAGCTTTCTACAGGAAAAGTGTTTGTTAGAAAAAACACATTAAACTCTTGCATCACATCTAATGATTATCCATGAACAGCAAAACCAAACTGAAACAGAAAATGCAAAGTACATTTATAGGTGGTCCTGTCTTCTTCCCTTGAGAAATTGGTTGTGGGACAAATTTAAAAACAGCAGTTCCTACTTTGATAGTTACATGTTTAAGTGTATATTTAAAGGACACATTTTGGTTGGTTAAAGCTAAATTAATTCTAAATGCAGAAGTTAAAGAGCTATCTGTTTGATAGGTCTTTTTAAAAACCCAGTATGAATACAAGGTTCAGAATGATTTATTAAGCACACTAAAGCTGGAGTCATGCATAAGCAATGAAGCATGCTGTAGCTGTCTTCTGGCTTTACAAATTCTGCTGCTGCTTTTAATGCTCATAACTTTTAAAGCTGTTCTCCAGTTATGCTTCTGTCTTCGTTTGCTGAAATGAAAATGTTGGTCCATCTGTGATATGCCATATGCTTTTCTTACCAATATTACTGTTTAAATTTGGTATTATTTAAGAAAACATTTCTTGAAATAACTCCCTCCCAAGACTCTCCAGAGAGTCTTCTTCTAGTTGTTACAGATTCCAACAGTGTTTGGCGAGATGTGAAAGTGAACTTTGCCTTTTGTCGTGGTTTAACCACGTTTTCTTCCACTAGGAAGAAAATTAACTCTATCTATCTCAGACAAAACCAGGACTCCTTTGATCAAGTTGTCATCACTCAGCTTTATTCCTACAGGTGCTCAATACACAGTACTTGTCAGATAACAATAAACTGAGAATGTGTTTTCTTTAAAAAAGATTTTGTAGGTAGGAAAGTGCTGACTGAATTGTGAAAATTAATGAATGGAAAACTCACAAGTTTTGCAAAGTGTCTGTCTTTTGCATGAAGTGTGTGACTCAGCGCAGCCTTGAATCCAAACAGTATTAAAAATTAAAGGAGGAAAGGATGATGCAGCTTTTTATTCAGGGGAAATACAATCCAAGTCCAGCTGCAAAAATTCAGAAAGAGCTTGTGCAAAGTTGAAAACAGAATGCTTAAATGTTGGTAGGAAGGTGAAATGCAATCAAGGGATCCACTAGTGGAAGGAAATGGGGAGAGAGGTTTAAAGCCATGATTGGTTTCCTGGCTCGAGTGAAGAGAAGTTCTGGAGCTGTCAGGTCCAAAAAAGAAGTAAAGATTGGATGTAGTAAGATATGGAGGCATGAAAGCACATTTTGGCTTCACTTTCTGCTTTGTTCTTGAAGTTTACTTGAAGACCCACAGTATCTCTGTCTTTCCAACTAAATTCAGGACTCTCTACCATAAGCACTGGGATTTGGAGGGGTCCTATCATTTGGAGAAAAAGACCACTTCGAAATTATGCCTTCCCTTAGGGAAAAGGAGCTTATACCTATCTCTCCTGGACTGCAGACTGGAATCTGCCATAAGCTGAAGAGGAATAGCAGTTCTTGGGTAGGAAAAAAAGGGAGCTGGTCTTTTCTACCCAGGCATGCACTACGATGCCAAGGGCAAGGCTTGCAGGGATTCAGGTCTTTTTCCCTGTGCTTTCCATATGAACCCTTGGATGCCTAGTGTGGGCTCTGGATGTGGCTGGTTAGCAGAAAGCAAACTGCTTTCAGGTTGAGCCTAAGATATAACACAAAGATGGCACTGAGGGAGTGGGTAGAGGCATGCTCTTAGCTTATTACAGATTCTCTGTAAGGCTCTTTACACAGCTCCGGGAAACCTTTTCTGTTTCCAGGCTGATCTTCAAGGCTACATGTATAACAGTAATTACAGCAGACCAAGATCTATCTTTCAGCCCATCATCAAGAGGCAGAGTTGTGATCATTTCAATATCAACACATTCTCTTCCTTCTAGATAGGGACAGTCTTACCTGCTCTATTTCCTGAGAACTACCCCCAGACCATGCTGTTCTCCAAACCAAGCACATGTGGGCCAGGTCTGAATGCAACTAAAGCCCAGCTGGTGAGGTGCAGCCTGTTAAACAGCATGGTTGCTCATTTACCAGGGCATAGGTCTGTGCTCTGGCCCTGCTTAGTTCTATTATTTTTGACATAGCCCAAATACTATGTCTCCATAAGCATTTGAATTTCTTTCTGATTTGAGTTCTCCTGCCACAAGCAAGATCCGGTGCCTGATGCTTTATAGACGATGATAATCTTCTTCCTGATTATACTTGGAAGGAAACTTCTTCCTAAGCACTGATGGTGAGAACTCTATACTGTAAGTCATTTCCAGCCTACACAGAAATGCAATTTCTACTTAGTGGAAATGCAACTTCTATTCATGACTCATATCCACTTTAGAACATCTTGAATCGCTTGTTAGTGTAGTTTTGTAATAGTTCAGTTATCCTCTTAAAGCAAACTTATTAAGCGAGTTGAATGAGCCTGAGCATACTGTTATGGCTTAATGCTATCATACAAAGTTTCTGTGTAGTTCTACCTTAACAATGACTAAAAATGAGTGAGGAACATAAAGGATTTCTTTACTCTCACTTTAAAGCCTTTTTTTTTTTCCTATTCAACTGCACTTTAATCTATTAGAGTTTTGGTGGCTTATAGACTGAAATATGTTGTGTTCCCTTATTCATTATTTGTTTTCCTGGACAGACTGTCCTTACTACCGATTACCTGCATGTTGCCTGTTTTCCTTTTGAAATCCAAGAGGAAAAATGCTCTAACAATCACATAAACATTCTGTAAGTGCTTGGAAGTTAACAAGGAAATGAGTAATATCAAACATGTCAAGAACAAATTATATCAGACTAATCTATTTTTTTCTATGACCATGTAACAGGCTGTTTGGATAGGGGAGGATCAATAGATTCAATAGATGTCACAGGTTCTGACATTAGGATGCTCTAACATTCCTGCAGATAAGGCGGGGAACATGCTTTGGAAGCAAAATTTCTCATGCAGCGTGTGGTTTTGTGTTCTCAGTGCATAGTTCTCCATGGGTCACTGCCCAAATCGACATCAGTAGTAGTGAGGCATTGTAAGGGTCTGTTATGACTCTGGACATACATACTCAGTATCTTCATTAACAGCTAATTGATGGAAAGGGAAGGATGTGTATTACACTCACAGTACTCACATGGTAAACAGGTTGAGACTGAAAGGTGTGTGAGGTAGTTCTTCCAATCTGTTAGGTCCTAGGGAAGCTTCCACTGGAGTGACCGTGTATAGCTAAGGGTACTGCATTTCAAGATGTATATGGCTGTGATCAGAAAGCACCAAGAATGGCCAGTGGCCTGTGAGGAAAGGCTGAAAGAGCACTGTTTGCTTAGTCCAGAGGTAAAAAACCCCAAGTTTTAAGTACACATACAGAGCAGGGGAATAATTTGTCCTCCTTGTCTATAGTGTGTAAGATGGGAAGGAGTGGACTTTTGTATCATGGGAAACGGAGGGTTGACACCGAGAAAAACTTTTAACGTTCAGGATAATTAAGTACTGAAACATGTTGCCTGGGGAAGATGCATAATCTATCTTAGTGGGGTTTTTAAAAAATGAGCTAGACAAAAATCTGTCAGGATTGATACAAGTTGATTTTTTGCCTAAGGGCAAAGAGATGGGTTAGATGAAGTCCTGAGTCCTTCAAGCACTATTGTCTGTAGTTCTGTATGTCACTGCTGAACTCAGCACTTCCACATTCATGTCTGAAAGCTGGCTTGAATACATAGGGAGTCTGAGTATTCACTCAGACCACTCCCGTGCTTTTTTCTAATCCATAAAATGAAGCCCAGAAGGGGTAGACCTAATTATGTTCTAGTTTAGAGGCATAAGTGTTAGGGAGGTAAGAGATAAAGAACAGAAAGCTTGGGTGAGAAGTGCCTTGCCTTCCCAGTGACATCCTTCCAAATGTACCAAGTTCATCCTTGTTATGCTCCCAAACGGCCCATCTATGATTGCATTAGCACAAAGTATCGCTATCTGAGAAGAATTCACATGCAGAATTCATTAAATTAAAATTTAAGGCAATAAATGAGGGCTTATAATGTATTTGCAACATTATCAGTAGCAGTATTGCCAGCATATTAGTGACTATGATGGATTCATTACTACAGAATTCATTAAATTTACAAGAGTCTCCCCAAATGATCCACTGGCTAAAATACTAATTGCTGCCCTTGGGAGCATTTTGGCTATTTAGTTTCCAAGCAGAGCTTACTCTGAGAACAGGATTATGCTGCTGGTATTTGCTTGAATTTAGGAGTAGAGTCAATTTATGTTAGGGATTTTTCAACAGCGAGGACAGGTTCTGTTTGTACAGGGCTTGCTGCCTTACTCAATGTACAGCCTGTGAGAAGTAATTTTATGAATGAAAAATACATTACTTGATACAAAGTGTCCCAAAAGTAAATATATAAACAATAACCAATATTATAATTGTGCAATGAAGCTTAATCTAAAGGCTGTAATGGTTTAGTTTTGTGGTGGACAGTAATTATTTCTGTCTGGAGCCACCTTTGCTGAAAGAGAAAAATTGCTGAAGCTTTAAAACGCGTGTATAGGAATCCTCTACTTTCTTTCTTAATCTGGTGAGTACTTTAAAGTTTATGCTTAATTTTGCAAAGTCAAGTGCATCCACCTATTTGTGAATGTGCACTGGATAAATTCTCCAGAGACTGAGGCTGTAACACTGTTCAGCAGTGTGGGTCTGTGGAATTTTTTTGTATGAACTCAAAGCATAGTAGGTCACAATCTGGATTTAATTTTCTTATTTGTAAATTCTGATTCTGATTTAGAGAAGCAAAGATTGGCTGATGCAGAAAAGGCCTTCTCCAGATACTGTGACTGCATTGCAGACTGGTTTCTTGACTACAAAACTGAGATCTGTAATAACTTGCATGGGTCAGTAGCTGCAGCGCTGATTTCTTTAATGGAACTACAACTGTAACTCCACTGCGGAAAAGATGAAGCACTTTTGGATGAGGTGGCTGATATTTTTTTGACATACCCTCAGTGTTATATACTAAAGAAAACAATCACAGCAATAATAGCTGTCATTTCCTGAGAGAGGCCAGGGAATCTAGGACTTGTTCATCTAGTGCTGATGAGCTGGTTTTCTTCTCAGATCTTGAAGACCACCACCCAAATCACGAACCGTAAGATGAGCATTGGGGTAGGACAGAAGTTTTCTCACAGTTTTGAATATTGTTTCACAGCTCCAGGTAAACCCAGATAGCCGCAGTGCTACCTCACACAGCCTTATTGTTAGAATCCAGTTTTTCAGTTTCTTTTTATCTTGCAGAAGATGCAATCCTAGCTTGCCAACCTTGGGAAATTATTGACTCATCTATTGTCTTTCCCTATTCTCTGTAAATTGCAGTGTGATTCCCAATTTACCTACCATATGGCCAGTTCTGAAAAATTCAACTGCATGAGCAATCTGTGCCCAAGACCACAGGAAAGGAGCACATTACTTACAAAGTATGTTATCAAGCAGTGCGATCCAACCCATTAACTGGGTGACATCCTCCTCTTCATTTGGACATTTTACTGGCTCTGGGGTTTCAAGTGGGACCTGTCACTTACACTTTCTGATAATAAAACTTAATTGAAATTTCATTCCTGTACCAGCAAATGCCAGGTCACCAGCTGGTTCCTAATTGCTATGTCCACATACTCTATGCTGGATTGCAGCAGACATTTCTGCTAATGTTGCTGGGACAACTGCTACATGTACTTTGTAAATTTTTTAATACACATATCTTATTGTTTAAATTAGGTTAAAAGAAACACTTCAGTATTTATTCAAGTGTAAAGTAATAAACTTCCACAGGGAACTCTTAAAGTTGGGATTTTTTATTGTTTTGTTTTCTAAATCATCAGTAAAACCTTAACAGCTTTTTAACCACAATCAACTAGTGGGTCCTTATTGGAAAATCAGGATTCCTGAGACTGTAAAATATGTGGTCCAATCAGGGGGGTAATTTAAGTCAAACTGTCTCATCAGTATGTGCAACATAACTAACATTTATCTTGAGACAAACGCCTTCCAGGATGTGGGATGGGATACCCAAACTGGCAAGTCAGATGAAGAGATGTTAAAAGACAAACAAATGGAGAAAATCTGATAAACATCACAGGTTATGAAAGGCAAGAAAGAACACATAGATGTATTCTCATATGTAGATGTAGATGTGCATCACCACACTTTGTACTTCTCAAACTCTTGCTCAGGACCTTTTGGACCAGTAAATACATGCACTGTGCTAAGCTTAGAAAAAGCATGTTGTGAGCTTGTGGGACAGGCTTGTCCATGGCAGAAAACACAAGCCTAGAGAAGCTGTGGCTTCCCCATCCCTGAGCTGGAGGGGGCTTTCAGCAACCTGGTCTAGTGGAAGGTGTCCCTGCCCATGCAGGGGGGGACTGGAACTAGATACGATTCCTTCTAACCTGAACCATTCTATGATTCTGACGACCACTGAAGCCCATTAAAGTTGTAGGCATGGGCTGGACTCTTGCTTCCCTGCCTGCCCGTGTCCTTCTAGGTCTTTTCCTTTTTGGTCATGTACATGAAGAAGTGGTAGCTTGTCCTTTTCCTCATAGCTGGTTCTGTCACTGTACGTGGGACAATGAAGCAGTAGGAGGTGAAGTGGTTACAGAGGATTCTTGTAAGAGCAGAAATCTGTCCAGCTCTGACTAAATGGCAAGAGGGAGCTCTCATGCAGAATTGGTCGTAACTATTTAGGTCTCCTCAGGAGTAACAAACTTGACACCGAATGACAGAACCAGCTGCCTACTTAGAGACAGGATCTGAAGACAACCACAAAGGCAGCTTTTGGAAAAAAGAACGTAATAATAAGTCATATGGTGCCTGCAGGATTTCCTGACCGCTTCCAGGACTGGTGATGGGAGGTTTCCTAGCTGATGCATTTCAGCAGCTCATTTGCATCAAGCGACATTTTTCCACTTACCCTCCAGATGCGCCTGGTGATGTTCTTGGTGATGTTCCCCAACAGCTGTCTGGAAGATGACAGAAAAAGAGAACAAGTAATCCCTGACACTGGTGGTTTTATAGCAATTTCTAAACTTCAAGTGGCAGGGCTTCCCTCTTGCCTTCTTCCGTTCTTTTTGCTTCACTCGTCTTACACTGCAGTGGCAAAAGGTGTTTCGTGGTGTGTGTGTTTCTATGTGTTCTGCATGTTTTAACTCTTTGTCCCTAACTACTCACAAACGGAAAAGAAAAAGATCAGCAAGCTGTGGTGTTTGTGCAAGGATGGGCTATTACTCATTTTAAGAGTCCAACTTAAGATGCCATTTCTGATATAGTAGTAATTTTTATCTGGATTGTCTTAAAAGACAAACTCTTCCTTGTGCAGTCAGGAAGGTTATTGTGAGACCATTTGCAATGCTTAAGTTAGGCAGCTGAGAAGCAAATGAAACTAGGGATCCTCCAAGAAAGATTCATCCCTAAAATTTACTCCCTCCTTCCTGTTCTTCATTTTAATGTCTTGCAGGGCAAAAAGCAAGGCCTTTGGGGCTGTTCCAGAAAGACATACTTTGAGTTGGAGTGCAGGGAGCAAACTCCTGTTGTTACTATTCCATCAGTACTGCTTTACTCTGCTTTATGCTGTACATCTGATCCGTAACTTTGGTATTTACTCCAGTTGCAGAACCATTGGCAGGCCAGTATGAGATGGCTCCAGTAAAAGCAGGACTGGTGGGATCTACACTATTGCTAAACTCAAACCAAAACAAAATGCTTATCTTCACAGTTCTTCCTATTGAGATCAGAAGTAGAAGTAATAAATACAGTGAAGGAAGCTGTTCTCAAATTATTTGGGATTCTAAGTGGAATGGGAAAGTGCTTAGATATATTTCTCAAATGGGTTCTGTAAACATTCCTTGAATAGCTTTCCTGTGTCTAGGGTTTGATGTGTGTTTAAGAAGACAGGTTAATTAATTTTCTAGAAAATTAATTTGGTCCTCCCTTTGGTTTGTTAGAAATTTCATAGAAGCTGAGGAAACAAAATTTCAGTTCCAGTTTAAGACCTCAGAAGAAGCAAATAAAGTTTCAGAGGAAGATCTGGAATTTAGCCCCCAACTTGACACCAAACTTAGAGAAGTTTGCCCATGACTCCATATTCTGAACGTATAAAACGTGATGCCAGGAGCAGGCAACAGATGTTTCTTTGACTGACTCCTGTACTGCTATAAAGCTTCAGAAAAACCAAAAGCATGTTTCAGTTAGGACTCTAGTGCAACTAGTGCTTTCCTCAATGCAGCCCTCAACTGTATCAACCCAAACTAAATTCACACAGATTCTGTCAGATTTGACAGAATTTAATCAACTAAAAATTTGGAAAAAGGATGCAATTAAAAAGTAGCATTGTTAACAGTGATGTCATGGAAGCAGTGGGTTAGCAAATCTGCTGCTCTCATTGAAAATGAACGGAATTTTGTGTTGATAAGAAGTTCTGATAACAGTGAATCTACTATCAATATTTTATTAAAAATACATACATAGGAAACATACATAAATACCCTGTTTTCAGGTTCTTGACTGTTGAAGAACCCCAAACAACTGGTTAGATGCTTGTTTTGAAGAAACCCTACGCATCTATCCCATTTACAAGTGAAACTGCACGATGTTCAGAGGGCTGTAAAGTAGCATTACAGGGCCAGTGGGAGATGAGACGTACAACAACTGAAAGGTTGTTAACTATTGTTTCAGAAGAGTACAGCAATGGGTATGAATTATGGCTATTAGAAACCAGATTTTCTTACATCAAATAATTCTGTTGCTGAGTCTTATTAGTTATGGATAAGAAAATTAAAACTGCATCCTGTGATGTAACAGACTTCCCTTATTTTGTGTTCTAGGTTAGTAAGGTTTGACCTTTTTTCCTGAAGAGTTTCCTTCACTACCTATGCTGTTAAATTTTGATCAGCATTATAATTAGTATTGTTGTATCCCAGTGTTGATACCAGCAGTCAGGAGTAAGATGAAACGTTAAGGACTGCAAAGCCTGTGATCTGGTGGTTTCTGTCTTATGTCTGGCATGTTCCTGTGGACAGTAACTCAAAGCACTGCAGCTACCCACTGCCAGAAAGAGCAGAACTGAGATGAAAGAAGGAAATACAGATGTACAGGAATTCCTGGATTTTTTAGGCAGGTTTTTTTGAGAATGGAAGAGTTACATACAACTGGGCACAGAGTAGGAAATTAAGGTGCATGGAAGTAGGAAGGGAATAAAGTATGCAGAGCCCAGCAGACAATTAGCAGAGCTTCAGTTTGATATCAAAGATGAGAACAAGCCAGTGAAGGTATCCTAGAAGTGTCTGGAGACTTTTTTGAATGATAAGTAGGGCAAGCTGAGTTCTAGACATTGCATGAAATATGTCATGAGGAGAAGCTGGACCAGGCAAGGCATCAAGGTGAACAGGGATTTGGGGGGCAGGTTCTGGAGATACTGTGAGGAATAACAGACACAACCATGTGGTGGCACTGAAATTTAGGAGAGAATCAAAGGTTATGTACTCTTACTACATAAGCATAAGACAGGAAAAATAATCTGCCAACAGTTAAAAGACAAGAGCAAAAGAGATGGAATTTCCCTGACACCAAGGGAGTTTCTTTCAATCATGATACGACTAAACTTTCCAAATGGCCCTGAAAATATTTGTTGAAGCATAACTTATCTTCTTCCAAAAACATTTCTGCATTCCAAGAGATAATACTGTAAGAGTGCTCTGCACTGGTTTCCACTCTGCAACCTTTCGTGACTAATCCCTGTGGAATTTCAGGGGATCTGACCATGTAAATACCTTTACTTCCTTTTGAAAACCTGCTACCTTCTGTTAATGGATATGTAGATAACCAAATTCTTAGCTGATTTAGCTCAGATACTGCTACCTATGAAGGAAATTTATTAGGCTATCATTCAAAATGGTTGAAAAATGTCTAGGATTAGAATAAACATAAATAATATACATCTGGAGGTTTTTTTTTTACTTAACATTTAAGGTTTTGTTTTGTGGTTTTGGTTTGCTGGGGTTTTTAATTTTTAATTAACTGTACCTCAATCAATCTTTAAATGTTAATTTAGTTAGGAGTAATGTGTATCTCCAATGTTATTTGAACATTTCCTCTAGCAAGCCATGTTATTTTAAACAATTGGCAAGTGAATCACTTGCAGAGGTCTCTGCAGAACTGAAGATTAATGCTGTTTTCTCCAGCATGAGACATTAAAATTCATCCTCTAGAAACCAATACAGAACACTGACTACCCTTCTGGGAAAATGCAAGCAAATCCATAAAGTTAGGAGAGGTTTACGTTACAGTTGTCATATAAAAACCAGTCAAGTGAAATCATAAAAAACAAACCAAAACAAAACCAGTTTAATACAGGTAAAAGTCAATGCCAAACAAGAAAGAGGCAGTGGCTGCAGCTCATCTGGGTGACTTCAACATAATGGAACTGAATACATACAAGGAACTTAAAATGAGGGAAGAATCTGAATGTGAACAAAACTGAAATTAAAATCAAACAGTATACTGAGGATAGAAAATGCAAGCAGCTAGCTGATAACAAACATCAGTTACAGCAGATGTGCCTGCTGTTAGCTCTAAATGCCATGTTAAATTAAAGCCAGCATCTGTTCTCACAGAGATGGCCTCAGTCATCTTAAAATGAAAGGTTAGTCTGGAAATCAAAACTTTAAAAAAGGGTTAACAGCAACATTTGGGAGAGGCAGAGAAACCTGGTGTCTGATAACCACAAGGAAATGTTCACAGTCCTGGATGGTCATTCTGCACCTCTAAATGAGCAGTGTGCCATTTCATAGGAGCTGATGAAGATCCTGCATGTAGAAGTCAACAAAACCTTTTAAGGATGGGAATGTAAGATTCAATGATTTGACTTCTTTCTAGACAAAGCTGAGCAAGCAATAAAGTAGACGCTGGTGATAAATGCTGAGAAAAGGGAGTCAGAGTCTCACAGATTTTCAAATAATGACTATCATTTAACTCTAAACAGCACTTACACAAAGAGAAACAGAATGATTACAACAGCAGGCATCATAAAATACTGGGACCTAGGAAATGAAGGTACTAAGAGTACAAGTAGCTCAATGGAAAGAATCAATTGCACAGTTGCCAAGGCTGGATGTAATTTCAGAAAACTGAAGGAACAAACTTACACAATGATGAAAGGATTACAAGCTGTAAAATAGGTGGTAGGAACTATCATTAGAGAAATCACAAACACAATCAGAGTGCCAAGAGCTGAGGAAGAAAAACTAAAGTGGAGGAAACATGCTTGACTGGGACTTCTTAAAAACGTTCCTAGCTACTAGCTGAGACTGATCAGAACTACTTAACAGCAGGAAAACCTTACAGTTGAAGAGGTAAAGATCCAAACTGTCAGTATTTGATATCCTGCTCTTCCCATTGCACCATCAGTTATACAGGCTACCTAAATCTATTTTACTAAATAGCATGCTGAAATAACTGTTTAAAAGACAGCCACAGAAAACTTGTCTTAGGTCATGAATTCTGAGAATTAATGTGTATATCAAAGAGTTTATTTCCGTTGGGACTGATGGTGAAACATGAAGTTCAATTTTATTTGCTTATTTAATCACCTTTATCTGAAGCAATAAAACTATGGGGGTTTATGGGACAGCCATCTCCCCTATTTCTAGAATATTGTGTGTTAAAGACCAGTTGCTAAGGTAACAAGTTAAAAGAAGCTAGATGGCTTTGTTTACTGAGGATCTATAATAAACTTAGGTAATTACTTTTTACATTTTAATTTCATTGTAGTGAAGTTTGAAGTGTAATTACCACCACCACAAAACTTCAATTTGAAGTAACTATAGTTTACTGCTTAATAGTGTGCAGCAAGGAGTTAATGAGTCAATGAGACCAAAATGAAAACTACTGTAAATTCTGTGAAAATACAGTTATATATGAAATCTGAGGGCTATGGGAGATTAGGAAATAGAGAGCTTTAGTAAGTATGTTGGATTTGTGACACTTCGACTGTGACTAGCCATTGACTCTGTCAAGCATGTAACAAAGCCATAAAAGAGACTGCATGTTCATGGAATTGATCAACGTGCAGTAACAACAGAAAGCTCTTACAGGCAGATGCCTGGGGGACTGCAAGAAACCATCTTGGTTTTACATCAGTCTCACAGTGGGTTAAGGGCCCACAATGTAATTAAGAGTTAATAATCTTTCCCGAAACTCTGACAAAGAACCATGGACGGAATGCATGTGGGAAAAATAAGCTATTCTTGCTCAAAAAAGCTGAGATTTCAAACCCGGGGTTTTGTGTTTAGTGAGACCAGATTTAATCCTTCATCTGTCTTCTTTTTCTTGCCTGTGAAGCAGATACTTTTCCCCAAAAAAATCATCCTCTTTGACATACTACTTTCCAGGACACTTAAGTTCAAGATCAGACAAGTTAAGTAGCAAGGAAGAGCTAACTTGACTGGCTTTTTCCTGCAGAGGTCTGCCCCTTTCCTATATTCAGATGAGTATGACAACTAAGTTTTTTGCTTCTCTGCTGATCACCCTTCTTCCTTGACAATTGTGGGAAAATTACTTGGTGGGGAAATTAGACGAAACTGGCGCCTAACAGAAGATGTAGTTATTAAGGAAACTTTTTTAGGGTGAAATATAGTTGCTACTTCCGGAGACAGTTGGCATACACAGAATCTATTCCACCACAGTTCTCTAGGCAACCTGCCACCTTAGTACTCATCTTTCCTGAGAAACTGACAGGCTGATCAAATATAAAGTGTTCAAGGAAAATCCCCTTTTAATGTGACACAGGCTTCCTGCTCTCCATCTAACAACAATGCCTCTGTTCAAACAAGGTTAAGTGAATCAACAGATTCACCACTAGTTCTCTTGCTGATTTTTAAGTCACGGTTTCTCTTCAAAGATTGGACTGGAGATAAAGCTGAAGGAACCGGCAGCAGATCTGAAGTACTTTCAGCTCTTTGACTTGTCTTTGAAATTCTGGACCTGCTGGATTTCAGCTTCGTGTCTGAGCAACCTTGCTTTGGGCTTTCAAGCCACAGAGGTTCAGGATTACTGTCAAGAGCTTCTGAGTCTCTGTCCGTACACTCAGCACTTGTGAAATCTTCTGAATAAACTGTATTCTCAGGACTAGTAACAAAGTCATCTGAGTAAATAAATTCAGAATTGTCTTCAGCACTCCTGCTGGGGCTTGGTTTATGATCACTTATAACAGACACGTTATCGTGTTCCATTGTTTTAGGATGGATTAAGTGTATTGCTTCCTCATTACTTTTCCTTGCATTAGCATCTGATGGGATAGCTGCTGGGAGTTCATTTTTTGCATGCTTTTCCTTGTGAGCGGATTTTAATACCGTTTCCTCCAGTAAGGGGGCTGTAGATACTTTGCATGGATGTTCTTTGATTGAAATTTCATTACTCTTCAAAGGACTTGCAGCGTCTTGTTTCTGCAGGTCAGGGGACACATCTTGTGTCACAGAAATGGACTCTGGGAGAGCACTGTTTTGTAAGGAAGTCTGAATAGCTTTATCAAACTGATTATTCCACTTTGAACTCTCTCCCTTGCTACAATGCCTGTAAGAAACCACAGGCTGTTCTCCAGCACTTCTGAGCAGCATTCTTTTGGATAAAGGGCTTCTCTCCTTCATCATCTCTATTTGCTTTTTTCTGTACTGCTCTCTCCTTTCATGAATTATCAGTTTATCAGGGTTGGTTTGCTGCAGCCGTAGCCTCAGTGTATTTGTCAGCCCATACAACAATTTCTTTCTGGGACGTCTGTTTTCCTTAGTTCCACAGTTCCTTTCAGAACCTGTCTCTACCTGGGGTACAGCTTTAGTAGATCCTCTCCCAGCCTGAGAAGATGCTGCAGAGGTGGCCTCTCGATGGCCTTGCTTGAGTTGAGGGCTGGCAGCTCCAGTGCTCCCACCAGGCCCCACAGGCACCTCTCCAGGCTTAAGGGCAGAGGAGTGGCTGGGGCTGGCAGCCTGTGAGGCCATGCCAATGCTCCCTGGGGCCCGATAGAGCCAGGCAAGAGGGGGGTCCACAGCACCAGGCATAGCACCGTGGGTGAGCACTGACAGCTCTGCCAGCAAGGCACTAAGTACCGGCAGCTGCCTCAGGACACTGCAGAGCTGTGGAGGACTGGTTGGGTGCAGCAACGATGGCCCGGCACTGGGACGTGGGGGGCTCTGGTCCTTGCCTTTCTCCTGTGGTCCCCAGGCTTCGACACGTTCCCACTGCCCTGCAGCCGCTGCTGTTGGTGGCAGTTGTGGCTTAGCAGGCTCATGGCTGTAAAAGAGCATGGGAGGGCAAAAGATGTTGCCCTCCAGCTCCTCCCCCTCCTCCTCCTCGTCTTCCTCGCTCCCTGGCTCCGGGGAGGTGGCAGGCGACGTGGCACCGCGGGGGCTAACGGGTCTCAGCGGGGACGGCTGCTCACCGGCCTCCAGGCTGCTGAGCCGGTAGCCCAGGACCAGCTCCCCGATGGGGCGGCCCGCAGCGTCCCGCAACGGGAAGCGGCCGCGGCGACCGCAGGAGGCAGGCGCCCCGGGCCGCTGCAGCAACTCGGCGGCGGCGGGGGCCAGGGAAACACCACAGCTGCCGAGGAGGCGGGAGGGCCCCGGGCCGAGCCC
>JAOEHY010022507.1:0-14752 GCA_025447955.1 Psilopsiagon aurifrons
GAAAGGGAAAGGGAAAGGGAAAGGGAAAGGGAAAGGGAAAGGGAAAGGGAAAGGGAAAGGGAAAGGGAAAGGGAAGGAAAAGGAAGGGAAGAGAAGGATTAAATTTCTCATCAGTAAGATAGGAAAACTGCTACAGGGAGAAATCTTACCTGAAGTTATCAGGACTACAGAAAAGTATGATCAAATTTAGGCATATAAAAGAAAATTAGACCATTTGAAAAAAAAAAGAAAAGATTCCCTACATGTGATGATGCCCTATATGTGATGATAGCTCAACCTCTTTCTCATTCCAACAGATGGTGTTAGCGCAGTTACCTCTTATTTCACTGAGAAACTATTATGAGGACCTGAAACTTCATGTCAGTGTTAGAGAATATTTCTCCATACATGTTTAACTGCTATCTTCTGTTCAAAAGGTCAGTTTTCCTCTGTCTATGCTGCTCTTGGAATTAATTGAAAAGAAGAGTAACAAGTGTTAACATATAATGTGAGCACACTAATTCTTATCTTACTGCCAGAAATCAAAATCAAATTGATTTTGGAAGCTATGTTTGACATATGCCTATGTATTTTGATCACTGAAATAAGCAGCGTGGCAGTCAAGACTAGAAGAATTCATCCAGACTAGTGTGATTATTTTTAAGTGAGAACAATTAGCATTATTCCATTGTATGAATTGTCAGGTATAGACCACTCCTAAAAACAGAGTGGAGAACTTTCCCTCTCCTTCCTCAGATACTTGTTTTAGAATAGAACAAATCTCCATCTTAAGGAAAATTCCTTCACCTTGAGTATGGAGTAGAAAGGGACCAGCTGTGTCTATACAAGTAATTTTTAAAAGGCTAGCATCAGATGAGATGAATTCTATCCACAGTGAAACTTCTTCCATATTAAACATTAAATATTCTGTATAGTATCCCAAGCTCATTTGTATTTCCAGGCTTTATGCTCGATTAAATGAATGACATTGTATTTCCTGCAAACCAAGTCATTATGCTTTGCATCTGGGGACAAATTCTAAAAATCCCATAATTCCTCTCTTCCATACCAGGATCCATCTGTTTCTGGCTAGTTTTTAAAACTCCTAGGCCACCATCTGAGATAAGGTTACCGTATGTCTAGATTTTCCATGACACTTTGTTTTTTCCAGCTGGAAGTTTCACCATGCAGGATTTTGAACACTTCTGTTATTTTTCCAGGAATACTGGGCATATAGCTGCTCAGTAACAGCTAACTATTTCATTCTGAAAAATCATAGTTTGAAATATGGCAGCCCTAATTAGGGGTAAACCATCTGTCGTTGCTGTAGTGTTTGGATTTGAGCATAGCTAAATATATTTATCTGGACAGCTGCAACTTTGCAATTGCTGCACTAATCAATAGGTTTTGGCTGCAATTCTTGCAGCAGCAGCAGTTACATTTACATTTTCTTTCCCAGATGCAGCTGTACCAACAAGAGAATGAAAAGAGAGGAACAGGGAGGAAGCAGAGCATCCGGAGGTGATGATTCAGAAAGTACTTTCTTTAGTATCTATTCATGTTTTAGTGTGTGAGGCTCAGGAAAAAAGGACTGATCAATGGCTACAGACTTCAAGATGACAATGGGAATAGCAAACTGCACAACTATATAAGGCTCCTCTGACTTAAAAAGCCAACTCGCTGTTGTGAGAATTCATTGTCCGTTCACTGTAATGTGACCATTGCTGTACTGAGCCTCCTAACTGTAGCTTGACACTGACACTTGCTGCCCAACTTCGCAGATGCAGATCAGCTGTTGATGTTGTTATAGTGGAAATGAATAAACCTATTAAAAATATTCTGTTGCGGCAAACTCTAAAACTCAGAATTCTAGGGGTGTTTTGGCACATGGGAATGGAATTATCTAGTTGCACTGGCAAAACTGCAGGGACACACATTTCTATAATTTTTCAGTGCAAGGCTTGAATTTATAGCTGGAAACTGTCTTCTTGGAAGAAAACTCTTGGTAATATATACTGGGAGACTAAATGGCAATGGCATTTCTTTAGGAGCACTGATTTGTTTTTCTTTTTCAGAAAGACTACTTTGCTAGTGCTGACAACAACACATATACTGCTGATTGAAATTCTACTTTTACCCAGAAGAGTTTGCTAACCTGCCTTCCCTATAGTTTATGAAGTCTGATAGTGGATTACAGGATAGAACAATTGCCTAAATATTTGTAAGATGACAGTAGAATACCCACTTCTGCTCTGATCTTTTTATTTATACCTGCTATATCTGAGAACCTGACAAGTTATGGAACCTTCTCTATAACCATTTCTTGATTGTAGCCCAACTGATCATCCATTTCACCAAAATGAGGGATCTGGGAGACAGTGGAGATCCTAGAGACTGTAAGAATACTTTCTTCCTCTTATCTTGTCATAAATCCAGGCAGAGCCATCCCAGAAAACACTCCCTGATCCCTGGACCTTCAGGCAAGACAGTGAGCTGTTTTGATCTTCTACTCAACATTCCCTAGTCTGCCTAAATTTAGATCCATTTTATCCCTCTCTCCCATTTCAACACTTCTTTTTTTTTTTTTTAAAAAAAAAAACCAAAACATTCTTCATCTGCCGTAATGATCTGGGTGTTCCTTGTTTTTCTGTTGTTCCCAGGAATGGGCTGATGCCTTTCTTTAGGAGAAAAATCAACACGGGCACAACTGTAAATAGTAACATAAATGAAGTGTTTAAAGAAGACATGCTCATTTAGTTGCCCTTCCACAGCTCAACACAGTCCCAGTGTCCAGCTTTCTCTGCTGAATATGTGCAAAAATATTTGGTAACTTTAGCAGGTCAGTGAACGTTCTCATGAACAGTGTGAACATTTGGCGCACCAAAACTTATTTTGTAAGTGCATTACACAGGTTTAACACTTCAGTACAAGATGCCCTTGCCCATGGTAGGGCAGTTGGAGCTAGAGGATATTAAGGTCCTTTCCAACCCTAACTATTCTATGATTTTATGATTTATTTATATCTGTTCTGAATCTGCTCATTTCACTGATGACAAGTAATTCTTGTACTGTTGGAAAAGATGATACAGAGACCCCTGTTCATGCTTTTAGTTTTATAGAGTCCTATTACATCCTCCTTACATGTGAGCATTCTCAAATGTGATTTCATTCACTTTGAACTGAAAAAGGAGTACTTATTCATGATTTATCACCACAGGAAAAGGCATGGGCACAGGAGACTCAGAGATACATACATATCTCATGTCTGTGCTACTTGGCCTGAGGGTCAGAGAACACACTCCAGTCTTGCTTTCATTATTCTTTAGACGGCTGTTGAGGGCACTGCTCTGTGTTTGGTTTTTAGAATCAAGAAGATCATCCTTATCATTTTCAGAACCAGGCTAAAAGGAGCTATAAGTGTTCAAGTAAAGAGTTTTCTGTTAGTCACACTCCCTCCAGTCTGTCATTTAGGATTAGTTATCCTGGTGATAGATGCAGTGAAGGGGGAAAAGAAATAGAAGACAAGAAGTTGAATTGATTGAATACACTTTCTATCTGAGATGCATCACTTCTATCAGGTGCATCTGCTCCTCCACTTATATAGGAAAGCCTATTGTGGCTTACACCCAGCCAGTACCATGCAGCTGCTTTCAAGCGAGGCAGGATGGGAAGGAGAATAGAAAGAATATAAAACCCATGGGTTGAGATAAGAACAAGTTAACAACTGACATAAAGTAAAACAAAGTGATAATAGAAAGAATATCAACAACAACAATAATGATAATAATAAAAACCAACAAAATCAAGAAATGAAACAAATGATTCAGAGTACAATTTCTCACGACCCACTGACCAATACCCAGCCTGACCCAATCAATGATTGGTTAGGGTTACACTGAAACCAGGACAGTGCTTCACTGCACAATTTCACTCCTTTTATGGCCTGCTCTTCCTCTAATCTGAGAAATTGTGAAGTGTTTTCTCTTCTCCCTTTTCTTGTCTTGTGCTCCTCTTATTTCTCAGTGCAAATCTTTCTCTCCTGGAACAGCCTGCTGAAGGCTTTATGAAGTTCTCCAAATATTCCTGACTTGCCTCTGTCTGAGAAGACCAATGCCTGTTAAGAAAGAAAATAAACAGACAACCGTCACTACTGGTTCAGCTTGTATGAAGAAAGTTATTAGGATATTTTTGCAAGTCTGGGATTATATTTTCAGGGCATCTTTCTCTCATCTTGTAAGACCTGAGTAATGCTTTTCTTTCCTGTCTGCTATGTGATCTGTGCAACTGGGAGCTTCCTTAACATAGGGAGATTATAACTGGGAAGATGTGTGGTCGCTGTAAAGGATACATTGAATTGCTCCTGTGCACCTAACATCCTAAAAACAGCATGAGCCTGAAAGACCTGGGACAAACATTCCTATTAAGAATTCCTGCGACTTTACATGATGGAGGTTCAAGTGAAATGGAAGCTGCAAGTGGAGCTTCTCTATGAATGCCTTTATCAGTCGTGTAAACATATGGGTCCAAAGTAATTTCTAGCCTGATGAAAATAATAAACAGCTTGGGTTAGATCCTCAGATGCTACAAAAGCTAATGGAGTAATCTAATTGCACCTTCTGAGCTATATGCTGCTTAGTAAATTTTTTTTTTTAATGTTAACAAACCAGAATCCATGTTACTGAAATTTTGTGATATTTACAAAGAGGGGAGACAATGCAATGCTGCATTAAATATTAAGAGAGAGATCTTGCAGAAAATTAAGGAAACAACATCAGGTTTCTTGCATAATGGGTGTTCCATACTGCTTAGAGGTCTAGACACTGTCTTACTCAGTTACCATTTTTCCCAGTTGGAATATGTCAGATTAAGTCTCTTACGGTCTCCCAAAATCCAACCAAATATGAACCTGCATTTCTACTTCTGTTCCATATAACACAAAATTGATTGCAATTTGCTTTGATTTGCTTTTTTTTTTTTTTCTTTGCGTGTCAAAATACTTAATCTGTCTAGAGGTTATTTCTTACAATGTGTTTTTTAAAATATTCAATAAAAATACTTGACAACTATCAATCATTAATTTCTCAAAGTCTCCTTTACCTTTAAATCACTATAATGATGCTCTCATAAAACATTGATTGTATACTATTGCCTTTTTACATGCGATGTAGCCGACATGCTATTACATTTACCTCCTATCTTTGCCATCTGGAAAAAGGGAGAACTTATCTTCTTTGTACTGTACGAAAAGCAATTACCAGTGATATTCTTTATCATAACCAAAGGAGAATTTTTACATCATAACTTGATTGCTATCTAATTTCATAAGACAAACGTATTTAGCAATACATACTACAGGACCTTATATGTGCTATTATTATGACATTGTTCTAAATTTCAGAAATGAATTCTTCCATCTGGGCAATCACATAACATTTCTAAAGCCTTAATATATATCTACTAAACAATAAAATATGTTTAGCACCCAGATACGATGCACCGGGTCAATATATCTGGTTGTTATGATATACAGCTGCAACCTGAAGAAATAAAAAATTTTTTTGTGAAACAGTTCCCTTGTGTGGTTTTTTAACATGATTTAAAAAAAAAAAAAGGTAATTAGCGATAGCAGTTTAGAACCTTATTTAGCTCATATTAGCAGCTGAAATTTTGAATATTTATCTGAATTTAGTCAATCTGCTCATATATAATGAGTAATGATGATAAACTCATTCAGTCAGCTTAGACAGACTCTCTTCCTAAGAACAGTGGGGTTCCACTGAGGATCAAAGGTCTGAACACATGCATTTTACTGCAGGAAGTGTCTCCTCATGTATTATGCAGGTATCTCTCTAACCAGAAATCCTTGAAAACAAGTTCTTTTGTGGCATTTTGCTCCTTGTCATTCTAATGACAGAACTGGAACAAAAGTAAAATGTAGACATACAAATGAATAATGGGAGGCAGCAGACACAGCCAAAACTTGCATGCATACAAGAACTAAGATGTTACAATGTGAATTGAAAGTGTGAAGGATTCCTTGACTCATGACCAGAAAAAAAATGGGTTTCAAAGGCCTATGTGAAAAAATGACACTGAAAGGGTATTTTGTATTTGCCACTATAACATAAGAAGCAGGAGATCTACATATAAAAGCACAATAAACTACTGACTGAAAATTCCAAAATATCCTTACCATCCCTCAATCATAATTTATTGTCATAAAAGGAAACAAGTTCCATATCTCTGCATGATAAGGGCGGTGACAAATATAAACACCCATGTTTGTGTGGAAATTCAAAATTAATCAACTTTCGATGCCTACAGGGGAGAGAGAATCTATAATGCAGTGCAAACAATGTCAAAGAAATAGGAACAGACATGGATCAAATTTCTGATAAAAATAAATGTTGCCCCAGGGAAATTCAGATTATTTTTTTTTGATGGTTTTGCATCTTTACACAATGCAAACACCCACTCTTCATTGGCTGTGTATGTGATCTGTGGCAGTGAAATAACTATATTCCCATCCCTGGTCATTATCTGTTAAGGAGATTAAAAAACAACAGCAAAACAAACATCTGCAAGAAGACTCATTTAAAAGATTAATATAAAATTACTTTATCTTGTCTTGCAACTAACAACTATTTGGAAACTCATTAAATTTACAACAGTCACTTCATATGGAAATTACTTCTCTCCCCTGAAGAGACTGTTAACTGTAGTCACATATTTCATGGTCTGTGATTATATGAACTTGCCCTGTTTCAGGAAAGGAACTGAAATTTGTACATCATTTATGCAATGACAAGACCTAAGTGTGGAGATCATAGTGCTTTACTTGTCTTTTCTTTACATCTTCCTACAGAGAGGCTGACAATGCATGTATTGCCTTGCTAATTGAGCATTAGATTAAGTGGACTGGTGTATTTGTTGACTGGATTTCAGCAAATAAGTGGAAGAAGTAATTGCATCATAAGCACAGCAACAAATCCGCTTTACATTTTAATTTAATGTGTTTGCATGGGATCTTAATCCTTAAAACAGTTACACCCTACTGTAGCTAGCTATAAATGTGAGGCATAATGTATCCTTCTAATAGCATGTCATCAGCATTTGCATTTTCAGCCTGGAAAAAATCATTTTTGAAAGGTTGATGCATTTGAAAATATTATGGTCAATATTTTGCAAGCTGATCAAATACTGTATTTTCTAGAAAGAAAAGTGCAATGCCATTGCTCTTTATGAAATTTTTCAGACACGAAAGCCAGCAAATTTTAAATAATTGCTACAAAGAAGGTAGCCATATATTTAGTAAATAAAACTATCCTCTTGTAAGCACTTTTAGGAGCCAATGTAGTCTAATGTTTCTGTGTAGTTTTTGCCTATCAAATCTGTTAGAATAAACCAAAAAAAATTCTTGAACGTATTTCTTCAGAGTATCATTATCTTATATCACTTAATGCTTTCACTGGTGGATAGAATTCTTAACCTAGTGGTTAAAAAAATGTACTCATGTTTTGAGAAATTCACCTGTATATTGAAACAATATGTTGTCCATGTGTTAAGACCTGTAAGGCACTGAGAGGGCTGCATGTTCCCAAGCAGGGCTCCCCAATTTATGGCCAAGGACCCCAGACTTGACCAAGCTCAGGGCCTGCTGAACACAGTGGGTACACCCAGATGGACCCCTGGCCTACCTCTTGGGGCAAACCCGACCCTGTTTCTTCCTGTTGTACAGCTTCCACCTCTAACTGCTTTTGGATGCAAAAATTACTTAGATCTTCTTGCACTACAAAAAGTTAAGCTCTGTCAAATTACCATCTGGCAAGAATGTATGTTCTTCCATACAATAAATCCCACCTTTAAACACGAAGCTACTATATTCATTTTCATGTGACTTAACTCATCATATAATGGTCCCCAGCTGCTCTGACAACTGCTCTAAGCAGCGCAGATGAAATCAGGAATAATATTGAAGTACAGAATTTGTAGATATAGATCTAGAAAAAGAAGTGCAAACTCACTTCACATAATCAATAGAAAGTTTAACAACAAAGCTTAAGGGGAACTGTACATAAAGGAGGTGTGCAAATCACTGCCAAGCAAACACAGAGCTTGCTGAAACTGAGTGGACAAAACATTAGTATACACTGGCCTACAGAGCACCTTTCCAATATAGGCTTACTTACACTCTTTAGTGGACAACCCAGTGCCTGCAAAGCATTATGGTACCCAGAGCTCTGTCTCCTGAGGAACTCCCACAGGTGCTGCTACTATGGACCTGAAACAGGGATGTAAGGGACCAAAAGAAAAATGCCAGTCTGGACTCATACAAAATATTACACAATTTCCTCATATCAGGTAGAACTGCCACTGCAAAATTGCAAATTACAACCTGCAAGAACAAGGACTATCACACTTGACCTTCATGAAGACCCCGGTCAAGTCCTCCCAAAAAGTGGAATCTGTAAGACATCATAGAATCTTAGAATCATAGAATGCTTAGGGTTGAAAGGGACCTTAAGATCACCTAGTACTAACGCCTCCGCCTCACACTGCAGGAACACCTTACGCTAGATCATGTCTCCCAAGGCTATGTCCAGTCTGGCCTTGAACATCACCAGGGATGGAACACTTACAACTTCCTTGGGCAACCCATTCCAGTGCCTCACTACCCTCACAGTAAAGAACTTCCTCCTTATATCCAATCTAAACTTCCCCTGTTTAAGTTTGAACCCATTATCCCTTGTCCTATCACTACAGTCCCTACTGAAGAGTCCCTCCTCAGCATCTTTGTAGCCCTCCTTTAGATATTAGAAGGCTGCTATGAAGTCTCCATGCATCCTTCTCTTCTCCAGGCTGAACAGCCCCAGCTTTCTCAGCCTGTCTTCATACAGGAGGTGCTTCAGCCCCCTGATCATCTTTGTGGCTTCCTCTGGAGTTGCTCCAACAGCTCAATGTCTTTCTAGTGTTGAGGACACCAGAAATGCACACAATACTCCAAGTGGGGTCTCATGAAAGCGGAGTAGATGGGCAAGATCTGCTGGTCATGCTTCTTTTGGTGAAGCCCTGTATATAGTTGGCTTTCTGGGCTGAAAGTGTACATGGCCTGCTCATGTTAACCGTCTAATATTAACAGTTTTAATCACTTCTTCCATTAATACCTTCTGTAGGGAGACGTTATCATTGCTTGGCGTTTTCTTTGCAGATGGCTGCCTTTCCTTGACATGATGGCTGCAGTTGAAATTTCGGTTTTGGCTCAGTTTTCTAGCTCCCACATTACTATATGGAAATTGTATTCACGAGTGTGACCCTAACTGTTCTAGATAGCTTTTATTTACTGAGGAGGAGAATTTTGTTGTTGCTGCTTTTAAGATCTACTGAAATGTAATTATGAAAGTGGAATAATTCGCAGACTGTGATTCCCATGCTTCATGAAAAAACAGTAGGTTAGTCACACTATAGGTAATTTAGGCCTCTGCTTCATTCCTTCTACCTAAAATGAAGAGGGCCAACAGAATCATCAAGATACATGCCAGTGGCAATACATCATTGTTTGCAGTCACTACCTTGAGCAAAATGTTGGTAAAACATTTTACATGTGGTTTAAGAAAACAGGGGATCAAGAGCATCCTCATAAAAGATGCCAAGTATATGAATGAGATGTGCCACTGATGTAAATGAGTGTAATTGGCCTCAGTTAGACATTCAGCTAGGATCAGAATGAATCTTTCTCTTCCAAGGAGAATTCATGAAATCATAATGATAGATCACAGATTGAGTTCTAAAATGTATTATTTATGTCTTCTAAGTTTGTATGGTTGACTATATGATCTTAAATTAGCTTGTCTATAACCTGTCTATAACCAATGAGTAGATAGACGTAGTAGACAAATCTGCTTATTATTAATAAATGACCTACAAACAAAATCTACCCTTACATTCGCATTATTACAATGGTGCCATGGTTTAAGACCCTCAGCCACGCAGTTTTGCTCATTCACTCCCCTCTCTTTCTTCCCTGCACTCCCAGAGGGATGAGAAGGAGAATCGAAAGAATTAACTCCCGCAGGTTGAGATAAGAGCAGTTTAGTAACTAACGTATATTACAAACCGCTACTGCTACCACCACCAATAATAATGACAAGAGAAATACAAGGAAAAAGAATACAATTGCTCGTTCACCACCTACATCCAGCCTGAAAAAGCAGTGCACTCACCAGCCCTTCCAGGTCTCTGCCCTCTGTTTTACATCCTGGGCATGACGTGCTGTGGTATGGAATACCTCTTTGGTCAGTTTGGGTCAGGTGTCCTGTCTCTGCTTCCTCCTGGCTTCCCCTCCTCCCTGGCAGAGCATGGCCAGACCAAAACGTCCTAAGCAGTAACTGAAAACATCGGTGTTATCAGCACTGCTCCCAGGCTGAAAGTCAAAACCACAGCACTGCACCAGCTACTAAGAAGGAGAAAAATGGCTGTTACTGCTGAACCCATGACAAATGGCTTGGTGGTACTGCACTAATAGTCAAGATCTGTGATGAAACATTTTCTTACCTATTTTAGCTGACTTGTAAACTAACCTAAGATTTTATTTCTTTCTTCAAGGGGTGCTCCATGCAGTGGAAGAGTCAGCAGATTAAAACATGTATATTTCAACAGTGCTTCTGCCTGGCAAAGTCTTGCAGAGCTTACTTGGTGCTGACATGTTGCATCAGAAATGTACCCTATCTGGTAAGTAATAGCAAAAGATAGAAGCATTCATCATTTGATGTAGTAGTTAATATCTACACATACCTAAATAAGCAGTACTGTAAGATGCTATTATAGATTGAAAAAAATACTGACAAGAGTATAGAAACTGACATACAAATAAAACCAAACAGAAAGGTAAGTGAATGATGAGGAAAAGTACGCGTCTGTGTAGATAGGTTGATATGAATGTTCATGAACACACTTTCATACATATATGCAAATATTGCTTTAAGTAGGAAAATTCAGAATACAGTGGAGGCCTACTCAGTTATATATCCTGCAGCATTATCCTTATGCAAGCTGTCTATATTTATATAGAGTGGAATCAGTGATCACAAGAAGATTGAAGATACAAGCTTACCTTGCCGATTCTCAACTGCTACAGATCTTGTACAGAGAAAACTCATTTGTTGGGTGAATACTTAAAGCAGATAGAACCATTGCTCAACGTGCAATCAAACCAGACTCTTGTAGACTCAATTATGAGTGACAGCCCCAGACAGAACTTCAGTGCGGGCTCACTTCACTCCTTCATCTGTGTACCCTAAGGGATTACAATTTTAATGTCACCAAGGAAATGACGTGATTAAACTAGCTTTTGCAGGAAAATCAATTGCTCCTCAAATTTTTAAGTTTATTTTTACATCCCAAAGCCATCCTTGGGACTTTGTATTGGAATGACACATCTACAATATTATAAATATTACTCTCATTTTTCATTACCTTAGAAAATATGCTTCTACTTTCCATTCCTGCCCCTCCACAGTATACCCAAAGTAGGCACCTATGCATTGTTACTTTACAGTTTACTTTAATATTTCTGATAGGGCTGACATTATACTTACATTACCAATCTGTCCATATGCAAATAAGAATTATTTCTGTTTCAGAAATGTCATATACACTTGTGTACTCAACCTTTTGTTTTATGATTATTCTTCCAGTCACTCTCTTCCATTTGTGTGCACACATATACATGTGTGTGTGTTTAGCTACATATAGGTGCGTGTGTATATATACACACACGTGTGTATATATACGTGTGTATATATGTATATGTATATCTATGAGAAAACTTGATTTCTTGCCTGGTGAGATTTTCTAATGTAGTTCCAATTTATCCAGTTTAATGAGACAACTTCTAGCAGCAGTCATGTTGACAGTAAAAGTAATAGCTTTACAAAAGCCATAACCTGTTGCTGCACATTGCTATATTGAAAAATGGATGCTCTGTTTTGGAGCACATCTTTTTATTGAGCAACTACAATCCATGATGGAAGATACGTGTGAGAGAAGGACAGTCCTAATTGTCAAATGTTCTGATAAAGGGGACCAATTAATCTTTGTCTATTACAAATGAAGATAGGACTTAACTCCTATAAACTAGTGTGAAGACAGAGTTTAAATTAAACTTGACAATATTAAAGTTCCTTGTAAATCTTCTTTCATGCACCAATAAATTACTTGGAGCTATTTTTGCGATCTGATATGTAGGTAATGCTGAGAAAAGCTGAATATATAAATTATCCTAGCACTGACTATTACCTAAACCTCACTGACTAGTTGTATTTATATTAGTTCATCTTTTCATGTGATTTTCTGTAAGGAATTTACCTTAACACAGCCAGCTTTACGGAAAAGTCAGCTGGTTTTGCCCTAGCCACTAGTTCACAAAGATGCAGGAACATCAAGAGCTGGTAGTCTGATCTCTAGCACATCACATGTGCAGCTTTCTGGCTGACCACACAAGTGGTTAAGAAGCATTATGGTCTTAGTCTTCATGAAGTAGACCAATGCAGGGTGCTTTTCACTGGATTTCTTAATGCCTCCAAAAAAATTCACTCATTTGTTCATTTGTGAGCATACTCACAGTGTTTTGCAAATCATGATGATTAAATACTTCACATTTCTGAGGTCCAAGTGAAATCAGTTAATAGGAAATTTAAATCCACTACCTCAAAGAAAAATAAAAAAAAAGAACCAGAAATTCACTCTTTTGCATTATGCATGATAGGCTTTTGAGGATTCTTTGAGTAACAATATTACTAAGGGATTAAAAACATAGACCGTCAGACTAAAACATCCATTAAGATTAGATGCAGTACAATCCACAGGTGACATTCATTTCACTTGCATGAGGTCAGTTATCAAGTTGTATGCAAGAGAAGCCTGGAGGCCTCCATGTGCTTCATTTTATCCTTCCAAACCCCTGCCTAAGCTGCAGTATACAGAGCTTCCCTAGAGCTATAATTTACCTGAAAACTACAAAGAATATCAGTGCATTACCTAGACCCATGGGACAAATGGACTTGCATGAACCTGCCTTCCTTAGCAGTCCTTCTACCTGTGCCTCTCCTGGAGTTGCACAGATACACACAAGCAGAAATGGAACATGACACTGGAGGGTTTGTCATTCCCTTTCCTGCCAGCAGACATTTTTGGCTAATAGAATTATGGGATAATTCATGCCTTTTTTTAAGCTTACAAAATCTTTAGGGTGCATTAATAATGCAGAAATATTGAGCAGGTGGAAATTTTACATTTTCTAAAAGATCTGATTGGTACTGTAAATTTACAAACAATACCAAGGATATTTTTTAAATCCTACATAACATGAACAGGGACATTAGCATCAAACAATGCCCTCCAACCTTTCAGCTTATGAAAAACATTTTTTCACTAATATTTAGTTGAAAATATTTGTCATATTTCACAAACATCACCAGTCACCGAAAGAACAAACTGACCACATTTTTCACTTTCACTGACATTATAGAGTACCATTTTTTGATGCAATGCTACCACTGCATTTAAGTTTTGCTTACAAATCACCACAACATTCACAGGAGCCTAAAAAGAAAATCTCTGTCATGTGGTAAGCCCTAGTCAAGGGTATGTCATCCACTCTGGGTCTCAATTTAGTTTAAAAAGGCTTAACAACTGTCAATTTGAAGAAACAGGTTTGGAATAACAATGACCATCTCATCCTGTTTATTGATTTTAGCAGTTTTATTATGTTTTATCCAGTGTGTTAAAATTCAGAGCTTCCCCAGTAGCTTTCAGATATACTTACAAAAAAACTTCAGCACAAGGGTATGGATTTAGAATACATTTTTCCTGGTTATCTATTAACAACAACTATTAAACAGCAGTTGTCTCTTCTTACTAGAAGCATTGTCAACTATGAAGCTATAAAATAAAGATTACATATAGTCAGTGTTGGCTTAAGAAAGAAAGATGCTCTTCAGTACAAACTGGAGGAAGGGGCTGGTTATCTTGGGATTGACCTAAGTTTCTAACCTTTTCTCAGTATCACTGAGCTCTCAATCTGGAAATAATCATGACTTACTTACACTGAACGATCACAATGGATTAGTTACTCATTTTTCTGTAGACTGTGCATTTGCATTACTTGTTTTATCAATTTTTTCTTTCCGCCATCAGATATCTCAGGATTTTTTTCTCAGTTCAATGTACATCTTCACCCACCCACTGATGTCTTGTCATTTCTGTAACACCTTATGAAGTGGGAGAGTGCAATAGAAATTTCATTATTCCTCTGCCACAAAGACTGAACTGTTGTGGGCAATTTGTTTTAACAGCAGAGGACAAGGTGTGAAGGGATGTTTTTTGGACTGGCAGCTTTGAACACTAACAAAGTCACAGTGACAGAAGGAAAAGTCCTTGGGAATGAGAGACTAAACATAGGGAGAGGAAAAACCAAGTGAACTATAATAATAAAGATTTCAATAGATTCCCAAATCAGGACTGAAGGTGAAAAAAAAAAAAAAAAAAGGAATAATAGAAAAATTCACATCTGCCAAAAGGGGTTAGCTGCCTTCTTTTATAGCATTCATGAGAAATCAACAGTACAATATCAGCTGAATGCAGCAGTTATATGTTTGCCATTTAGGATTTATGTCATCATGTGCCCTATCTATCAGCTTGGGCTTGAGAGCAACTGCTATGACATAAATCACCACTAAATGTTTGCATAAAAAGTAGGAGGCATTTTTCCTTTCTC